>JABFFI010000051.1:135820-178324 GCA_013623725.1 Fusarium robinianum | reverse complement strand
CCCACTTACAAGCCACGACCTCCATTCTCTCTCCCATCGTCATCTTCAATCTCCCCCGGCAAAACATTACCTACGGAGTACATCGATACGGGCTTGCTCAGCCTCGTAGCTTAATTCCAGTCCTTAAAACAGCTGGCCCTCCCCTCTTTTGTTTTCCTAGCTCTCTTTCTTTGAACCGGCTCCCGGTTCGCCGACGACGCCCATGTGCGCTCCCCAGTCGTTCCTGTCCCTCGCCCCGCGACGAAGACGACGGTGATTTTTGAGACGATCTATCCTCACTTGCTTTTTTTTTTCTTGTTTGCTCTACCTTCGGCCGACTTGCTTCTCCCCGAGCCCGAGCTTCGGACCCCTCTGCATCGCGAGGCTCGACGGACCCGATCCCGTGCTCAGCAACCCTGACGGACGCCGGGCCGCCCTTTGGGACGACTCAGCAGTCTCGATCTTCTCTCCCGCCCTTCGCCAAACCATGAGCAATCCCGATTCTGTCGGGACGTTGCTAGCGGCCATCGCAAATCTCGTCGGAGAGGCAATCCGCGCACTCAACTTCGCCGATAAGAGCCACTGGGGCCCTGATGAACACGAACAACATCGCGCCTTGTGTGCGTTGCTCGACCAGGCCAAGAAGGATTTCCAGCACCTAGCGCCCCTCGTGAATGGGCAGATTTATTATGAGACGGATCGCAAACGTACGTACTGCTGTTCTATATATTCCCAATGCTGCTCCCCTCCATATTATAGCTTGCCTTGGTCGCAGCTGTATTTCAAGTGTGCAATGCCGCCTCTCCAAGACAGGGCCATTCGACCTGCTCCCTGTGTAGTATGGGGGAACATCTGGTGCTGACATCTGCCCGTCTTAGATGAGTCAATCGTGGAATTGACAGAATTGAAGGCTCAATTCACCTCACATGCAGCAGAGCTCCGAGAGTGGTGTCGTTCAGGCACTCGGATTAATCCAATATGGGTGCGCGAGACACATGACCTCCAACGACAACTTCATCATGCGCAATGCCGAGCAGCGCGGCGCATCTACAGCTCTGAGAAGGAGGCCTCCGCTCGTTGTCTTGGGGCGTTCCTAGTTCATCAGAAACAACGCGAATGGACCATGAACCGTACCATCCCGGATGAGACAGAATATTACCGAAGGTATCGGGAGGAGCTGCGAGTGTGTAACAGTGTTGGCTCATTCAAGCGGTTCGGAGAGCGCGGCATCGCCTTCGTGTGCGACTATTGTGACGGCCACATTGTCTGGGAGGACTTGGAGAGCATGCCCTCAATACGCACTTTCCAGGAAGCTGCCGCCTTACCCATTCTCAGCATTTCCCCGACGACGAACAATCCCCACTGGCAAGCAACTGGCTTCACGTTTTCCGGTCACCAGGAGAAACAGATTGTCTTTGCGCCGGTCGCCATCGCCAACCACGTCGCACCACAGCATCGCGACTGGCTAGCCGGCCTACTGTGTCCCTACTGTGAGGACGAATCGGCAGAACCCCAGGAGGAGTACGACGAGGAGGATGCGTATCGGCCGGAACTCGGCTATGAAGACATTGAAGCGTTTGAGGAGCACCTCACATGGCAGCACACGACACCCGCGCCAACGGCCTCGGCGCCCGCAACGTCCGACAACTGCTCAGTAATGTAGTCGTTATGGAAGTGGCAAGCGACTTGATCCCTTTGTAGGGTTTTAAGCTACAGCTCGTCTGTGGGCTGTGCTGGAAGTATTGTCTTGATTATGGAGTCTGGAGTCGCAGTGACAGGGGATTTGCGCTTAGGCGAAGATACCACGGGCGCGGCGAAACGGCATATCATATGGGCTATGATCTTTACGAGCTCGCGAAGGGTGTTAAATTAAAGAAGAAAGGCATGGACATGATCTCGGCGTAAATAGTCACATAATGTACATAAGACTATCAGGGAGTAGACCTCTATCGCCACCTTTTTACTAGGAACCTCTTAGAACGTCTGATTTCCCCATCTCCCTCCCTCGCCCATCGCTCAAACCCGAAACCGAAAGAACAGAGACCAAGCAGCCACGCCTCGCTGACTCGTGATATTACATGTATAAATAGGTAGTTATTGGCACGTCGGTATTGCGCTTCTCAGAAGAACCGCCAGTAGATGAAGACCAGGATGATGAAACCCAAGCCCGCGAAGGGCCCGTATTGCTTCAAAAGGAGCTCCCAGTTGATGCGCACAGCAGCCCGACGATACTTCTTGCTGTCGTCACGTAGGCGAGAGCTGATCTCGCCCATCCTCTCGAGGTTATCCCCACGATACAGCAAGTCCTCGATATTCTTCGTCATGACCTTTGTAACGTCGCGCAGCTCATCGTTCAGCCTATCCAGGTTCTGGGTGGCCCGCGAGTCGGCATACGTCGTCTTGGTCTTGGAGATGAAGGTGTCGAACTCCATGAAGGCGTAGGGCCGCATGGCAGAGGACTGAACCTGGGCGGCAGGGTAGATGGTGGTGAACTCGCGGGCGAGGTCGGCGAGGTATGTGAAGGCTAGCTTACGAGGGTAGGAGGGGGCGCAGATGGCGAGGAAGACGATGGAGCTGTCGATGAGGTAGTGGATGGTGTGGGCGGAGGCTTGGATGCTGGCTTGGGATTCAGAGTTGCGGGTGAGTTTGCGGAGGACTTGGCGGGCGTTTTGTTTGGATTCGGCGAGGGAAGGGTCGGCCTGGGAGGTAAGGGTGTGAGTTGGTCGTGGGTTGGATGTGGTGGTGGAGGAGGGAGTGGTTTTCAACGTACCTGTTCGTCGTCGACGGATGCGCAGAGCATGAGGCCTTGAGAAGATATGGTTAGCTACCTTTGATACCGAGCGCAACAAAGCGCGAGAAGGGAACGCTAACCATCCAGCCTCGCTATTTGTGTATGGAAAATCATGGTGATATCGCGCAGTCCCTCCAACTGGTTATGTTACGTGTAAGAAGCCGACAAAGTTGCAAAAGGGTAGTCTCGAGGGTTCCCCTGGCGAGCCGGATGTCTTTCTTGACACGTGGGTGCTATCTGGGATGACGTCGAAGCCGCGTCCTACGAAGGGGGAAAAAATGGGGAGTTGGTTTCGCGACAAGGCAGCAGCCAATCTTCTAGTATCGGTCTTGGGGAGGGCGAGATTTGGGAATCGAGGGGGGGTTCGATTGTTCCGGTCGTGGTGGTTTCTGTCGTGGGTTGGTGAATTGTAGATGGATGGATGTATACTTGACTTGAACCAGGGGTGGAGCTTGGAGACTCGAAACTTGTTCAGGGATCAGATTTCTAGCGGTTCTTACTGATTAGATAACGGTCTTGGCAGAGTTACCCTTCCCGGTGCGTCTACACCACGGCTTGTACATATCAGAGTCCCATCATCCATACATAGATACGTACATACACTTTCAGCAGAGATGAATGGAAGACCTGAACCTCAACCGGTTCGCGTGTCTCTTGGGACTAACTGTCAATATCCCAGGCCCGAAAACGAAGGATGAATGTCAAATCTCGTCCTCCTCATCGTCAAAGTCATCTTCCCTCCCCATCTCATACAAAATCCTACCCCCCTCTCCAGCTCCAATGTCCGTCTGGGCATCAAAATACGGCAACACGATCCCTTCCCGATCCTTGCGTTGCTTTTCCGTCAAACCCAGGTTGAAAGTACTCTCGGGCTCTTCCTCGCCCTCGCCCGCTTCGCCGCCCTCCACTGGCGCCTTGAACATCGGGTGGTCCGTCAGGAGGCATGTCTTTCCAGGTCCCTGTGACCCTTTGATCGACGAGGAATCCCCTGGGCTGATGATGAACTTCTCTGAGACGGTTCGGCCGCTACGTCGCCGGAGTTCCATGTGTACTACTACCCCTTCCCCATCTTGACCACGATCTCTACCTCTTTGCCCGAGGCCGACAAGAACTCCCTCTCGATCTTCCCCTAGGCCCCACTCAGGTTCTTGGATGCTGCGATTCCGCGCCTTTTGTCGCTCGATTTCTTGGTACAGGCTCGAGAGTCTGAGAATGGCAGTCGCCAGGTGACAGAGAAGCGTGAACGGATGGGGTTCATACTCGCTGAAAGATCTAGGTAGTACGATGGGGACATCGTCGTGATATGTGGCGACTATGGACACTGTGGGTGAGATGATGCTGGAGAGGAAGCTGGCAAGAGACTGGGGGGCAGCAGTTGCTAAGGCGTTGAGCGAGTCAATAATCACGACGGCTCCTGCAGAATGGTCAGCGTGCGACATGCCCGGCCTTCACCATGGTTAGGCCTACTCTGCGCAGGCTTTCCCTTGTCAGCCAGCGGATCGAACGGAGGGTAATGGGCCACCAGGTCCCTTCGGACGGTCATGAGATCCCTCCCCGCAGCTTTGACGAAGATGTCAACATCTCCAGGTCTCTTGAGTGTCGCAAAGGAGAGAAAAATGACGTTGGCCTTGGAGATCTGCATTTCCGCAATCAGCGCAGAGTTCGATCAGAAGAACCCGCAAACACTCACCTTGGCCCGGGAGACAAACTCGCCCACGATGGGCCGCGCAGGCTGCTCAAGGCTGTCGATCAAGAGGGTGAGGGGACTCGCGCCGTCGCGCAGATTTAGTAATTTTTGCAACAGCAACAAGCTGTGCGATCGGGTGTGGGCGTTGGATGTGGGCGCCATAATCCAGTCTGGGCTGTGAGAACAATTATAGTGATTCTGTTTGAGTGATTGTAAAAGCGACTGGCTATTTGACACACTAACTTGGCGATTTGCCATAATATTTTGCTTATTTAGCATACTAAAGCACAAAGGATTTTACCTTTTTAGTAGAATATCCTCATAAATAAAACATTTAAAAAATCTCTATATTATCTAAAGCTTATATATAATATTATACTAAATTTTCTATATTTTAATTACTTCTGTTGCTAAGTTTTACCACTTTAGCTTATTTTAGGCTAATTTAAATAATAAGTAATAATTAATAACACTTAATAATTATTTGTAGGCTAATTTAGGTACTTTTATATCATCTACCATGCTAAATTAGTACAAACAGTATCTTAAATCGCCAGTTCCTTGCAAACTAAATTCCCGCGAATATGTCTAGAAAGCAGTCATGATGGACGGGATTAAACTTGGGTCTTCTCGGCCTTCTCTGTCAGGGCTCTGTCAACCTGGCTCTGATACCGATCATTAGTTCTGACTACACGGATATTTCACTCAATACTTGGGACTCACCTCGATCTCCGCCTTGGCGTCCTAGTTAACACGAACATGTTAGCTCAACAGACCTACGTTTATAATGTCAAGGGTTCCTTACAGGCACCTTGGGCGGCGCTTGGGTTGGAGGAGTGAAGAAAAGAAAGACAAGAACCATTTCACGAATCCCGATTTTAGTATTGGTCGTTCGTATGAGCTAAGGGTAAGTACGGCTATCTTACATTACTCACCTTACCTACCCACCCACCCAGTTACTTGAGTTGCGGATTCCCTGATCGACGGTAGTAGGCAGTCCTAACTTGCAGATGATGTACTACGGTCGCATTTCAGGGAGACTTCGCAACAACTTGTGCAAATGACCTACATACTGCCACAACGCATCAAGAAGCCAAACTAGGTTCAATCCCCAAGGAAGCTACGGAAAAAAACAAGGATTCCTTATGCTTTCTTTGACAGCTGTCACAGTTCAGGATGATATCCTTTCCTAAAACGAGTCATCGCGTTGGGGATGGGAATAAGTTTCCTCTCGCATATCTCGCTACTGAGTTCCCCAACAAGTACCATGCTGTATAAATGGAATCGTAAAGTCCCGAACTTCTCCTTCTTTTACTCTCTGCTCTCAAGCATCCCATCCCACCCCCCCTCTTCCCAGCTTCTTCCTACATTATCCATCTTTCACTCGACGCCGACTTTCCACGCTTTTCGAAGGAAGCCATCGTCTTCGCCTGCGAAATGGCAACCTCTACTTTCCACCCATTCTCAAGACTGCCAGTCGAGCTTCGATTGCAGATTTGGGGGGCGGTATGCCTCCCGTTTCAACAGCACTGTCGTGGTGTGCACTACTTCACCCTTGACGATAACAAGGAATTCGTCAGGTTCAGCGGGATCCAGGAAATTCCGGCAGAGCAAGATGATACCATCGACCCAGGCCGCAGATCCGCCTATTCCTGGCATGGAGGGCTCTGGACGGCTTGTCAGGAGTCGAGGGCGGTCGTCATGAAGCACTCCCAGATCAAGGAGTGGAATGATCTTGAGTCAAGACCTGATCGCGAAAACAAATACTTCAGCAGTTACGACGCTGTTCCCCCGGGAATTGTCACTATCCGAAAGGGCGACGAGAAGTGGCACCCAATTGTTTACCCTGCTCGGGACATCTTTTGCGTCACTACTAACGACTGGGGACTACTGTCACGCTCGTGGGGTCGAACGGCGTTCACTGTCCCGCTCTTCCGTTGTGATTTCCATCCCTTGTATGTGGGCAATATCGCCCTCGAATTCGATCCAAGTTGGAACCTTGATCTTCCAAACGACATGGAGGACTTAATATTCGTTGAGAAGTCCGCTCGGGGCTTCTTAGCGAGGATGCTCTATGAACTGGCACCATGGCCATCTGTTCACCCTAAGATCTGGCTTATCGACAACAGCACTCGTTGGTCGACAAAGCGTGGCCGAGGAGTCCGTCCGGTATTTTACGATTGCGGCCGGGAGTACGTTGAGATCCGTTGGGACGAAACTTATTATGATCCTATAGAAGGAGAAGCCACCAGCTCTGTCAGCTACTTCATGCGCAAGTTTGTTCTTTTGGGCAATGAATACTACAGCAGAACCGAGAGGGGTGAAGATCCGAGCTCTTCGGATGACGAGATGGTTGAACCTTTTAGTGTTCTCTATGACACATTCTCGGTAATGAGGAACACTAGGCTTCTTGTTCGCCGAGACAACCAGGTGATGGACTAATCAGCTGGATTGACGAATGATGGCGGCGTAGCTTGGATAGAATAGCACAGTTCTGCAAAACTACTGCTTTTTGAGGGGCTGGCTATTTGACACACCAATTTGCTCGTCTCGCATACCTGAAAGCATAGAGAGATGAAATATAGACTGTAAAAGAGAAAATAAAAAGGTTAGATTATCGAGGCTCACGAGTACTGCATATATATATATATATAATAATATGTCAAAAGTCTAACAACACCAAATAATACCATATCAATTACTCCCTAAATTTCTACAAAAAACTAAAACTTTTTATAATACATAGTAATTATAAGAGGTCCTCCTGCCTAAAATCTTTATTATTTAGAAACTTCAGTAAAATTTTACTATTTCCTTAAGAGTAGGGACACTTTTAGGTGATGGACTACCTAGGTGTTGTCAGACTCTTGGCGTATCATATTAGGTGCAAGGGAGGACCTAATGACGGCAACCTCTCTCCCAAACCATGGAAAGCCCCTACCTAGGTACCTTGGTTCCGACGCCGAACTTGGATGGGCCACCCCTTCCATCCCTTCTCATAATGAAGGAAGTCAACCTGGGTGTGCCTTCTCTCGCACCATGCGATCGACTGGGGGTTGACTACCTATTGAACCGCCTGATAGACGGTATCTTGTCTTCATCAACATCGACGAATACACGAATCAATACAACCAAGCAAGCAAGCAAACATTCAACCATTAAAATATTCAAATCTCAAAAACTCTTTTACTCTAAAAAATCCATCAGTCATCCATCATGTCTTCTTTCCAGCTTACACATCGAAAGCGCAAGCATGGTGAGGTGGCGGACAAGGTTATCCGCGGACTGTAAGACTCTAGGGAACTCACTCCTGAGTCGCAAAAGCTACGTGACAGCCTTCTCAAGAGAAGAGCCGAACTTCTGAAGGTGCTGACGATAGTCTTCTGGGCAGTGCGTTCGAGTTCTTCGAAGCGAAACAATATCAGGCCAAGGAGGCCAAGGAGGAGCGTGAGTCCGCCGCTCAGAGGATTGCCAGGCTCAAAGCGGAATATGAAAGCCATCATAGACAAGCGCAAGGCCGACGTCCAAACGCGATTCGAGAAAGGCAAATTGGACAAAGAGAGACGGGACTGTTACATTGAGCTCATAGACAAGTACTGGTGGCTCATATCCAACAAGTCAGATGAAGCCGGCAACCCGATACCTTCCCAGTACGGAATTGAGAAGGCCAGGAGCTAATCAGCAAAGAAAAAGCCTCACCAGAAGATTACGGCGGACCATACAAGAAGGGCAAATGGGACGATATCCCTAGACTAGGTTCGCATTGAGGTCCTTGATGGAACAGGGAGAGTGGCATCCTTCTCCGCAGAGTTGGTTTAAGTCAAGGTCCAGTCGCAGCTGCGCAGAATGCCAGTGTTCCTGAGTCCTAAAGGTTGGTTCCTCACAAATTCCCCAATCGTCCAGCTTTCTCTACAGAGTTTGCTGAGTCGTGGCCAATCTTGCCCACGGGTTCGGTTGAGCCAAGGTCCAGTCGCAGCTGAGCAGGATGCCAGTGTTGCTGAGTCCCAGAGGGGGGCCTCCAAGAGGGCTGGGGAGAGCCCGGAGGTCGAGCGGCGAAGTCGGACTCCTACAACCTCCACGTGGTGCCGCCTGGGGACCTGGTCTATCTACTAGACTTCAGGCGAATGTAGGAGACGCAATCAAAGGTGTAGTTGAAAACCAGGGCAGGTGTGGTGCGTTTGAGATATTACAGAGCGAGCCGCTGCTTTTATCTTACTGATCAACATCACAGGGCTACAAATGTGCGAGGAGTGTGTGTTGACGTCAAGCACTACTGGGTTTTTTTGCCTCTCAAGAAGCGAACGCCGACGTCGATCCATCCCTCACCCGAAAATAGGAGAGTGCCCCAAACAACACTTCAGAGCCTGGACAGGATCCTCAGAGCCAGTATTGACCCCTTACCTAGTACTTCTCGGGCTTGAAGAGAGCAGACGCAAGGTCGACGTTCGCTTCTTGGGAGGCAAAAGCAAAAGCATTAATTTGAAGGGAGTGTCAGTGTTAAAGGTTTTGGAAACAAGAAGGGGACCCAAGATGGAAGGAAGATCGGGGTGTTCTCAAGTATTGTTCGTCCCAAGTGTGTATACATTCCATTCTCCGTGTCCTTTAAACCCCTTTAGTTTGTTTATATTTATATTGCCGCGGCATGAAAAATGCCGTAGAACGTGCCTTGGGATAGGTACTAGGTATACTACATCATAGCCCTCAAAGACACACCTTCTGATGCTTCATATTGGTCGTATTCATGTTAGAATCTCCATGTTCAATTTAAACGTCGCCCCCCTTTGTCCCCATGTCCTCCATCTTTGTATCACCATCGTCATCCCTCGGGGTTGACTGTCGGCGAGTCTTGAGCTCTGGGGGAAGCTCGACATTCCACTCTTCCTTGAACTTGTGTTCAAGATGGTCGTCAAAATCTCCTGCCTTTCTGCGTTCATGGGCTCCCCATGCTGAGGCCAGCCATTCTGGATCATGTCGCCCCTGTGCGATGTTTTCGGTGTAGGCTGCACAGTCATAGCGGAAACTGTCGTCGTTCATGAGAGAGACAAAGTCTGGGCGGGCGTCTGGCCCGTCTCGAGAAAGAATGTGCTGGGTGTCAGGAAATAGGGCCAAAATCTCGGCTTTGTCGTCTGGGTCGAGAATATCCCAAGACATGGGGTTGGATAGGATACTCTGGAGTCCAGTGTCAGGTTTTCGTATCAGACGAGCTCGAGATACAGGGGCTTACTCTTAGGTCTGCCGAAGCAAGGGGCGATTTAGGATCCGTCAGAATATTGTCGGCATCCCATTTCGGCTTCCTTCTCACAATCACTCGTTTCTTGGCAGCCTTCGGTAATGTTGGGAGCTCCAGCTCCGGCTCCGGTTCCTTTGGTTTGGCCGGCGAATCTGAGGCCGTGTTGTTGACTGCCGCATCGTGGTCTGGGGCAGAGGACAGTGGTGAAGATGAGCTCGGTTCGTTGTCCGCGTTTGTGCCGTCGCCAATTCCCGTGCTCACCACGATCGTATCTCTGTCTTCTGACATCCCGGCGAGTTATATCGAGATCAAAGTGGTCGCCGTCGTGTCGTAAGATGTTCTGGGTATCATAACAGCCCCCGCAGGCTCAACTGTCGCGATGAAAATTGGGTGTGCTTTCCTTCAGAGGATCATGCGAGAATGAGAGTGCTTGTTAAGAAAATATCTCAACCTCAGAAATCATGCGCGCACACATTATAAGATGCTCTCTGCATGGTGCTTTGGGCTAAGTGAATTAGATGGAGTGAATCTAGGGTAAGGTATCAGAGGTAAATTGGCAGGCAGCTCCCTGAATGCTTGCCGTTCCACGCTTGCCTACCTGCCTGTCAACAAACTCGCTGACAAAGCCGCGCCTCAACACCTCTCTTGCCTGCCTCCCGTCTCCAACGATCGCGTGTACAACATGGAATCCCGTCATCTCCTACCTAAGGTAGGCGCCGACCCAATTCGGTTACCTACGGACCTCTTCTTCGTCAGTTCGGAGCAGAATTGCATTGAGAACGAAACCCAAGCATCGATCAATATTCATACCATCCCCACTCCCATCCCCCAACCCTGCGTCCTCCCTTGTTTCTCCAACGTCGGATCCGTGATCATGCACAAGTGCTCAAAGTCAAGCAGGGCCCCCGCCCGTTGGGGGACATGCCGACGAACGAGCATGTATTTTGTCACCAGGTGATGGCTACATGATTCGGGGTATATTCCCACGAATCGCCGTGGACCTGCTTTGATGTATGGTGCATGATTTCATCAGCTCGCCTTGGTTTCCACTGAAGACGCTCTCTCAACATCCTTCTTCTTGAACTGATCGTGGGCCATTCAATCATCTCAAACGTTTCGAATAAGCAACTCAAAACAATGGAAAACAATCGGGGACTATGCATGGGCTACGGTGGGACCCATCCCTTCGCCAAAATCGAAATAAAAGATCGTGAGTCGGTCCAGGAGCTTCTCCGCACTCTTCTCGACCCTCTGGAACCTTTCTTTTCGCCCATGAAAGCGCGTGTCAAGTGTCCAGGCGCCACGGCTGTTCGCTTTGATCAAGTCGCCTCCGAAGTTGAGGGTATCTGTCGCCCTCTCTGGGGCCTGGCCGCTCTGCTCGCTGGCGGCGGCGAATATCACGGAACACAATGGTGGTTTCAAGGCATTAGGTCGGGGACCGATCCTGAGAATCCTGAGTACTGGGGATATCCCCAAGACAACGACCAGAGAATGGTCGAAATGTGCCCACTAGGTGAACTCCCAATCTAGAAAATGACAATGATGCTTCTAACTTACACCCCTCCCCAGGCTTTACTCTTGCCGTTGTTCCCCAGATCTGGTCCAGCTTCTCAGACAAAGAGAGACAAAATGTTGAGGCTTGGCTTGGAAACTCCATCAATGAGAAGAAGTTTGTACATGGCGCTCCTCTATTTCGTTTCCACGCTGACCAAGCCTAGCATGCCCAACACAAATTGGCTTTGGTTTCGTGTTTTCGCCAACCTCGGCCTGAAAAAGAACGGCGGCAAGTTCTCCCAAGAGAGACTCGATGATGATATCAAACATCTTGACACCTTCTACCGCGGGGGCGGCTGGTCTAATGATGGGCCGGAAGGCATTCATCGTAAGGACTCGCATTTACGTCTATTGATCTTTCGCTGACGGGACTAGAAATGGACTACTACTCATCTAGCTTTGCTATCCAGCTGTTGCAGCTACTATATGCCAAGCTGGCTGGAAGCGAAGATGCTGATCGTGCTGAAGAGTTCAAAAAGCGTGCTCAGATGGTTGCTTTGGACCTAATTCACTATTTCGATGATGAAGGAAGGGCCATCCCTTACGGCCGCAGTGTAGGCTACAGGTTTGCCATGGTTTCCTTTTGGGGCGCCTTGGCCTACGCTGACGTCGACCTGCCAGCACCTTTGACATGGGGGATGGTCAAAGGCGTTGTTCTTCGTCACTTGCGATGGTGGCAAACCCAGAATGAGATGTGGACATCTAGTGGCACTTTATCGATTGGGTACTCGTACCCAAACATGTATGTATGTTTATCTTATCCACTGGCCTGCGCGGGATATCCATTGACTCGAAGCAGATGGCGGAAAATTACAACAGCCCAGGAAGCCCGGTTCGTCGTCCCCATAGTCTCTAGCTTGGTGGATAAGCTAACAAGAGGATCAGTATTGGGCATGTTTGGCATTCATCTGTCTAGCTGTGCCCAAGGACCATCCTTTCTGGACGTCGGAGGAGGAGTTTGCCAGCAGCTTCATCCTAAAGGTGAAGGCTTTGCAACACCCAGGCCATATTATGAGGTTAGAACCACTCCCCCCTTAAAGACCATGTGATGCTCACCGAAATTCACATCAGTTACCTTGGTGGACATTGTATGCTGCTGTCTTCCGGACAAGCTTGCAGTTACCCTATGAAAGGAAGCCATGCTAAGTACGGGGGATTCGCGTACAGCAGCGCTTATGGATACTCGGTTCCGCCTGGTCTCTTTTCACTTGAGCAGTATGCCTTGGCCTCGCAACTTGGACTCTCTGATGACGGAGGTGAATACTGGAAGACCAGGAGACTCTCCGAATACGCCGGCATCGAACATCGCGACGGCAAACCTGTTCTCGTGTCTGACTGGAGGCCATTCCCTAATGTCAAAATTCGGACCATCTTGATTCCACCGGTAGAGGAGACCCCGAACTGGCACCTTCGAGTCCACCGAATTGAAAGCGGACGGGAAGTCATGACAGCTGATGGGTCATTTGCCATCTCTAATGTCAACTCCACTAATGGGCGATACTTGGATCCCTATGACGAAACGAAACATGAGGGAACGTCGCCAAAGATTATTGGCAATTATGATCTAAACACTCCTGCCGGATGGGCTCCTGGCAAGTCGGGTGCCTTCGCCGTGTCGAAGGGTGCTGTGGGCATCAAGGCATTGGAGCCGATGGATGGTCGTAAGGCCATGTTGGTGAATGCGGATCCGAACTCGAATCTACTGGAGAGTCGAAGCACAATCCCTACTCTTCAACACACCATCAGGGCGGACGAGTCAGTGTGGTACGTATCCGCCATCTACGCGAAACCCTCCGGCTTGGACGTAGCAAGAAGCAGCTATCTCAATGGCTGGGCCAGAGCACCTGCTATCCCGGGCTGGTTGCAGAAGGAGATGAGCGGCACGGGAAGTGTGTAACCCCAGCTTCAGCGTTTGCTGGCGAGCGGGCGGGATGATCTAGTCAGACCGGAAACTGATTTTTCCATCAATCAAACGGCTCAAATTTCTTCTCCTCATTCTCTAGCCCTGGCGTCCCCTCCTTTCCACCATCTCCAACACGGGGATAGTTCCAGTCTTGAACGTGGCACAGCCTAGATCTCCGCCGTCCCGGTTCAGCGGCCGCCTTGGCTTGAAGGCCGATCATCTCACCTCCATTTTGGCGCAAAGCCTTCAAAGGAGGCTCCATCTACTCCGTCGTGCATAGTCTCGAGCTCCCCGGGTTATGGGGCCCTGTCCGGAAAGTTGATTGTCCACGTATCAGAACGCGGGAAGGACTCGAACCGACTACACCGCGGGACCGCCATCACCCCCAACGCCATGGAACGATCAAGAAGGCGACGATGTCGAAACCGGTGCCCCCAGATGAACTCTTTTCGGTGGGGATTTCTCTCCGCAATCCCCGCGCGGCATTGCGTCCCCCGCATTCTCGTCTCTACTCTGATGGCTGAAGGTCGCGATGGTCACGTCACTGGTGTACGACGTAAGACGTAGAACCCGTACCATCTGCCCCCAAACTTTGGACCGGCATCATCTAGGCATCTTGCAGTGCTAACACTTGTCGTTCGTCACAGGCAGCGGTGCATCGCTGCCTCGGATGAAAGATGCAAGTCGATTCGTGGAGACTTTTCGTCCGTCTCTGGCCGTTCGCATCAAGGTCTGAAGCTCTCAGATTCTTTCCCTCGGCTCGACACATCAGTGCAACATGCTGGTCTCAACAAACAACCAGGTTTGTGAAGGGGGCCTTAGAAGGGCCGACATCCGAATGCACCTGATCTACCAACGGCCCAAATCGTTCTTAACCGCTTGTTTAGCTAGTGGGCAGTAAGTCTCCTAAGGAACCACACTTGTTTGCCAACGGCTCCTCCCGACTGCTCGAGACAGCCCTCTGAAGGTGTAGACAGCTTGGGATAGTTGACATGGGACTTTCTATCTTACACCAATAACACGGATCCGCGGAGTTTGGGGGTAAGAGTCTGGCGATGCAACCCCAGATGTTTGGCTACTGCTCGAGGAGAGCGGTGGTTTTGGGATGATTGCATTGGGGGTTATGAGCTTCGTTGATGATTTAACAAGTTCCAGATCCCGTGTCTCGAGATTTCAGGAAGATCTCACAACACACTCATACAACTGTTCAATCACGACTGCCTTTGACCATCTTTCTTCGGCTAGACACACCAATTTCTCCACCTATTGATCTATAATCACTGTTTAAGAACCTGGAGAAGAAGCTTAAATTAAGGACCGGAACCCTCGTATCCCCTTGAACCCTACTCACCGAAACGCGCGGCGACAACCTTCTCGCCTGTCTTGGGATCTCTCTCCCTATCAAAACCACGCCAGAAACCAACGAAGAAGCCAGGAAAATCTCTCACTATGGGTGCAATGACAGGTGTCCTCCACACCATCGTTCGAAACGATGCGATGCGAGAGGACCCGTCCGAGATATACAACTGGCGCGTCCTTGCTCTCGTTTGCGCCTCTTGCTTCGGCGGCATGCTCTTTGGCTGGGATACGGGCGCCATTGGCGGTGTCTTGGCCATGGAAGCGACACAGGAACGCTTTGGGTATACGAAGGAAGCCAAGGTCACTCTTGACCAGAACATTGTCTCGACTCTCCAGGCCGGCTGCTTCCTCGCGTGCTTCTTCACCTCTTGGCTCACCGAGAAGTTTGGCCGACGGTGGTGTCTCATCGGGACGGGTGTTGTGACTACCATCGGCGTTGTCTTCCAGGCGGCATCCGCGGTGAACGGTACGCTGGCAGTCATGTATGTTGGTCGCTTCATCGCTGGTTTGGGTGTGGGAGCAGCGTCGACTCTCGTGCCGCTCTATGTCTCTGAGTGTGCGCCGCGAGCCATCCGCGGTGGTTTGACCTGTATGTTGCCTCTATATGAACACTTTCTACATCCGCTGACTCCATTGGTAGCATTCTACCAGCTATTCATCGTAACGGGTGTTATGCTGTCTTTCTGGTACGCCCTCCGTGGGGGAACTGGTGAAACCTCGCACCTCGACAGTTGACTTACAAGCTTCTAGGATCAACTATGGGTGCCTTCTACATGTTAAAGGCCCCGCCATCTATGTTGTGCCACTTGCTCTTCAAGCTCTCCCCGCCATGTGAGTCGCCAGCACCAATAGCCCTGTGCGACGGCTGACTTTATTACAGCCTTTTGATATTTGGGATGTCAATGGCACCAGAGAGGTGAGATTTTTATCTATGACAGGGCAAAGAATACTATGGTTGTACTGTGCTAATCAGGGATAGCCCTCGATGGTGTGCCCGAAAGGACGACTGGGAACGCGCGACTCGCATCCTGACTACCCTTCGCATGTAAGTGACCGCTAAACTGTGGTGGAAAGATAATCTAGCGATGGAATTAACCATTCCCTAGGCTGCCAGAGGATTCCGACTATGTCCAGAAGGAAATCCAGGAGATGGCTACGCAGCTCGACACCGAGCGGAGACTGACGGGTGATGCATCTGCCGCCACGCTCTGGAAGGAGATGGTCACCATCCCGGGAAATCGAAAGCGAGCCATTATCTCGATTCTTTTAATGGTCTGCCAACAAATGACTGGAGTGAACGCCGTAGTAAGTTTGAACAATTGGTGTCAATCTCATCACAGAGAGGCTTACCGCTCCCATCAGAACTACTATGCCCCTCAGATCTTCCAGAGCCTCGGCATGACTGGCACGCAGACCTCACTGTTCGCTACCGGTGTTTATGGCATCGTCAAAGTGGCCGGCTGCGCCTTATTCCTCGTGTTTGCCGCCGACTCTCTGGGCAGGCGACGAAGTCTGCTATGGACGAGCATTGCACAGGCAACTGTCATGTACATCATCGGAATTTACGGCCGCGTTGAGCCGCCGGTGGAGGGTCGACCGGTACGTATTGCAGGCTCGATCTCGAGTGCCATGAAGTGAACCAAGAGCGGTGGCTAACGGAGGCTGACATTAGATCTCTGCGTTTGGATATGTTGCCATCACTTGCATCTACCTCTGGGCGGCGTAAGTCCAGAAGCTGTACTCCGTATAAATGGACGCATCAGGCGACTAATACACCACAGATTTTTCCAGTTCGGCTGGGGGCCATGCTGCTGGATTCTCATCAGTGAGATCCCAACAGCACGCCTTCGTGCTCTGAACGTGGCTATCGGTGCGGCAACGCAGTGGCTGTTTAATTTTATTATTGCGCGAAGTGAGTTTAACGCCTCATTTTGGTGTACGCAGAATTAACGGGGTATCTAGCTGTCCTCACAATGCAGCAGACCATGGGAGAAGCAGGCTACGTGAGTGTTTACCCCCAACAATGCATCAGTGGTGCCTCTCGATGACTAACATATGGGATGATAGGGCATGTTCTTTATGTTTGGCAGCTTTTGTATCCTCATGGGTATATTCGTGTGGTTCTTTGTGCCTGAGACCAAGGGCCTGAGCCTTGAGCAGATGGACGAGCTGTTTGGTGTGGTTGAGATGACCAAGAAGATTGACGGGGAACAGCCAGAGTTGGGTCGTACCACGAGCATCCGAGAGGAGCACGGTGACGCCAAGCGTTGAAGAAAACAAACGTGTGGCTAGGATGGCGCGGTGAAGAAGTATGGGGTTGGCAGCTGAGAGTCTAAGGGCAGGGTTTTGGGTAGTTGAAGAGCAAGAATGAGGTGAAGCGAGGCGATTCGGGCCAGTTTTTCCATACAGTTATCAACGAGGCTTTTCTGATGAAATGATGTTGTTACCACATGCTGCTCCGTACTCCCTATTCCAGATGGCGGTCTACCATGGCATGAATCGGGGAGTGATGGATCGGGCCGATGAGCAAGGAGCCGGGCGTCAGAACGAGGGTATTTGTTTGAGGGAGGTGATATTTGGCACACCACCTTTCGGTTAAAATCCTGAATAATCTATTAAAATATTTCGGGTCATGTATAATTTATTTCTTTTAGTGGCTTAATCTGTGAATATCCGCTCCCTTCTTTTAGAGCGACATGGAGAATCCAACGGGGGGCATGTCCAACGGCCGTGCCTCATGGCTTGCATGTTGCCCCTGGAACGTGCGTCTGGCAGAATAAGAGAAAAGAGTGAAGGCGGGAGAGACAGCGGCTGATATGTTCGGATATGTACGGCATAGAAGGGGCCTGTATATATTGCTTTGTGGGATTGAAGCGTTGACGGCACCTATCGAGATGGTCAAGGACGATGATGAGAAGCGCTGATACTTCTAGATATCCAATTAGAAATGTCCCTCGTGACGTTGAAACGACACAGACAAGGGGTCAAGAACACAACAGATGATCAAAAACAAAACCAAAAAAAAGGACCCTGAAAAACTCTCCCGCCCTTTCCCCCTCCCTCCCCCCTTTACCTCACTCAACACAACCTACCCAAGACCAGACTGGGGAAAATGCCGCCAAAGGAGAAGCCGGAGTTCAGTGAAAGTGGCGCCGGTGGAGACGGCATTAGAGCCCGAAGAAACCAGGGTGTGCTAGGCACAATCACTGCGAGGAAGAAAAATGCCCGGGCCGCGGCGCGGTAGGTAGGGGAGGGGACCTTGGGGAGGGGACCCCGTCTTGACTTGAACCCCAGTGCCGGCAGTAGTGCGAATTAATAGTGGGGTGCTAGACGAGGGGATCGACGACTTGATGGTTGGGAATTTGAGACAGACGAAAGAAGGAAACATGGTAGAGAGAAGAGAGAGAAAGAAAAAAAAAATAGAGGGCGGAGTGCAGAATCTCAGGATGGGAAGACCATGCAGGTCTGGGTTGATCCGCGATATGCGGCGTTTTCTGTCTAGAGGGGGAAGAGGATGACGGGAGTGAGGGGGGAGGAGGGTACGAAGGTGCAAAGGTGCGTCCGCCTCGTGGATATGAGAGAAAATGAGGCGGCGAGTCGGGAGACAGACCGAACTAAGGGGTTCCCGGGGGGGGGAGGAGCAAGGCGTGTTAGTTTGTGGGATGGCGTTTCAACGTTTCAAAGAAGAGGGAGTTTTTTTTCTTGTCAGGTTGGAGGGGAGGGAGATGATGAAACGGACTGTGTGTGTGTGTGGTGTGTTGTGTTGTGTTGCTGTTGTTCGTTGGAGCACAGAATCATGATTGTGGTCCCGGTACTGACAATAGATAGGCACTGCTAGGTATGCACAGCGGTTATGATGATGCATACGTATAGGTATGTCGACATGTGGGTATATGGATCAGGCTATGTATGGAGTATGTACGGAGCCGTTTCAAATCTCGATGGTGATCTGATCTGATCTGATCTGGACCTCCCAGTCGGCAGTGCAACTGATAACCTCCGTACTCCATACACCTGCAATTCCCACAGTACCTTAGTAGTTACTCCGTACCTCAACAGACGCTGTGCCTGCTGGTGGTTCTTTCAGCCAGCCCATTTTTTTCCTTTTTATTTCCTCGTCCCATCATCCCTTTTACCTACTTCGTATCTCACCATTCGTCTCGTCGCCAGCTCTAGACTACTGTCTCCCCATGCCACAATAACACACAAAAAAGAATACTGGGCACAAACGGATGAGATTGTGCTCGAGGAATACACCCTCCCTCCTCGGCTGTCCCGGAGGCTGGCTGTTACAAGGGTCCCACCGACAGGCAGAGAGACGGGAGCCCCGTGCGAGTGCGCATCGTCTGCGAGATAATATGTCCTGGCTTCCTCCATGCGACTTATTTGCATGGATCTAGATATGGTTGGGGGGGGCTTCGGGGCCGAATATTCATCCTCCTTGACTATTTTCCTTGACCTAGGATAGTACACTTTACTGTTGGATACCTGTTCTCCTCCCTCTGTCTCGCTTCACTCCTTTCCCTTCCTCCCCCTTCATTCGCCCGAACAAGCACTCTCCAGGTATCCATCTTAGCTACCACCTTGTCCTGTTTCATCGCCAACTTGTCAAGGTCAAGGCCCCCCGTGGCCTCGTCTGCCAAGGGTAGCAGCAAGCAACAAGTGTGTGCATAACCCCTACTCAACCGTTGAAGGAGATACCCACCCAGATTGGCCTCTCAATTCCCAAGTTCTGCCTGCAGTATAAGTTCTTTCTTTCAGATATCCCTTCGCTGTGTCTGCTTCTCTCCCAGATAGTCGGCCGCAATCACCCGAAAGCCACACCCGTCCTCAATAGCCAAGCGTCACTCTCGCGAGAAACCACACCACTGCGAGAAACATCATCAGATTCACATCCGAGTATAGCCAGTCGACGGGATATTCATCATCAACATAATAGCGACTGGTTCTCTCTTCTTTGCCATCAATCCAAGACTCGTCGATCCTCGGCGCATCTGCCCATCGCCCCGACCCGCCTTCGATCCACCTCGTGAGATCCTTACGTACCGTCAATTCGGTTCTCACATGAAGTTCGCTCTTTATCCATGATTGCCGGGACCTAGGACCTCTCGGAGATTTTTTTTTTTGTGTTGGTGTCCAGTGTCCAGGGGTCAGGGCAGTCAAAGCCGGAGTAGAGGTATGTGCCTGGGTCGAAAAAACCCCCACCGACTCGATTGGATGTACCTTTTATATGCCTAACCTGTCGACGCAGATTACAAGAAATACAGTGCTTTAAGACTGCGGAAATTCTCTTTGAGTCATTGTTGAACCATTGTCCCGGATTAGACTGAAGCATCAGACAACGACTTATTATAAAATACCCGAAAATGTCGGGGCCGGAGCGGGCGAGTCGGGCTGCGCACGAAGCCGTGTTTACCCCGCGACACTCTCATTCAATCCCAGCTCCTTGCTTCCGTAGGTCCTCCCCAAGTTGCCTTCAATACCTATTGGAGCAAGCATCTCTTTTCAACTTTCCATCTTTCAACGTTGAGGATGTGTATCTCTCCCCGAGTATCATTTCCTATATACCTATCATTATACCTCTCACGTTTATTTTCCCACTACTCATCTTAGCTTCCTTCTATTCTTCAACTAATAGTTGACCCTCCCCTTACCACTTATATCACCTTACCCATGTGGATAGTCAAGCCGTGTGTTGCCAATGATGTAATCTCCATTAGAGCCCATTACTCCACATTCCTCCCTCGCTTCGCTTCATTGTCTCCGACATTTACTCGTCCAACAACAACCATCGTCAACAACTTCACCCATCAGAGTCCTTTCCAGAGGACTGGGCTTTCCGGATAGGGATTAGGGAAATAACAGAGACAAAAGGAAAACCGAGGGAAGCGAAACGAGAAAACGGGAGCAGGAGAGATATTCGGGGCACTTCATAATCATGTACAATCGTCACAATGGCCGACGCTGACCTTGCCCCCTCCGCAGCCACCCACAACTCCCCTCGAACATGGCTTCTCACTGCGGCCCTCTCGCCACTCGCCGTTCGTCTCATCCGCCTTCTTCTCTCTCACGGCGACTATGTCGTCGCCTGTCTGCCGCCCCACGAGATCGACCATGAGGACCGCAGCGCCGAGTTCCGGGAACTCATCAATGAGTGCAAGAGCACGCGCCAGGACCGCGAGGGCTGGAAGGATCGTATCCGAGGCATTCGATGTGATGGGGCCGTCATGGGAAGTTGTGGTGCCGCCGTTGCCGAGGCCGTCCAAGTCTTTGGTCGCATAGATATTCTTCTATGTTGCAAATCCGAGGGTGAGTTGATTCGCGAGGTGTTCTCGCCCTTATCACGTACGAGACCACCACGCTGACTTGATATCCCATCTAGCCGTGATAGGGACCGTGGAGGAGCTCTCAACGACCCCTTTCACTCAGAATCTTGTCCGCGACCAGTTTGAGACCATATTCTTCTCCCAGGTCAACTTCATCAGAGCCGCCCTTCCACAGCTTCGGTCCCAGCATACCGGCCACATCATCGTGCTCACTAGCACAGGCGGGCACATCGGCACACCTGGCATGGCCATGTACACAGCTGCCACATGGGCTCTTGAGGGCTTTTGTGATTCACTCGCCTACGAAATCGCACCGTTCAACATCAAGGTCACCATCGTTCAGCCAAACAAGGAAATACAGTCTCTGACAAATCGTCTCACTTTCGCTCCCCAGATACCCGCCTACGACCAGGGACTCGAAGCCGTACCAAGTATCCGCGACATGCTCGCCAATGTCCTCAACACTCATCCAGATACTGCACTTCCCATGCCCATGACTCCCGATTCTGGCCCCTCACCCATGTCCCCGGCGAGTTTCGCCCTAGAGCCAGACATTGTTCTAGGCGACATCCTCCACCGATACCCAAAGCTACCACCTGGCGCAGCAGAGAAGCTAGTTATGGAGACAGTGCACGCGTTGTCGGCAATTGGGGGCCATGAGAACCCGCCGGCGCGTCACATTGTCGGTCACGAAGGATCCATCGCGGTCAAGGAAAAACTCAAGACGGTGACGGAGGAGCTCGAAGACTTTGTCGAGGCGAGTTTATCCGTCGACGTTTTTGAAAGCGAATTGCAGGCGGAGGCAAGAGATGGAAAGGCCCCGGAACTGAGCCCGCAGGGACCACCCTCGTCAACAGGAGGAGGATAGCATGCATACCTAGGTAACTAATGGGTGGTTCTGACTTGACGAGATGACGTGAGACGCCATGACGCGCCGGTCGACGGAAAGGATGGTTCAAAGGGGGTGGAATTTCATAGCTACGGGGGCCGGTATGCACACCTTTTCTCCCATTAGCAATAGGTGCTCTATGACGATTTCTGGTCATCATCCTAGGCCCATGGATGTTTGTGAGGTGAGACCTCGGTTGACACTCAGGGAGGGCATTTTGGACATGATAATACCCTTCTCGGCCGGCCCGAGCCTGCTACATACCCTTGAATAAATGGAATATTTTTAAGACGACAAAAAAAAAAGATGATGATTCAAGTATCCGAAATCGAGTAGTATTGAGATAGGGGTATGATGGCGAATGATTCTACTCGTACTACCATAACATGGAACACCAGCCTTCACAGCTTGATGCATCGGGCGCGCAAAAAGTTGACTCCGATCCCGACGTCTCCACCATCAACGGGGGCGCCCGTCACCCATGTCAGGGTAGCTCCTAGCCACATGCGACAGGTGTACGATTCCAAGCTCGCGATCCAGATAACGGAGAGCATCACCAGAACGTAGGAGCTCAACAGCTTCCATTTGACGCCGCAACCTTGCATTATTAAGCATGCGCAGTTAACTACGCGTCGCTCCTCCACAGATTGACCAACTACCTAGACTCCCCGCGGGGACGTCCCTGAAAGGAGCAACCAGACGAAGGCGAGCAGACGGACCATGTTGAGCAAACAGCAGATGCTAGGATGAGCTTGGATCCTTTGCTCCCCGTCGCGCCCGCGAGGGTGAAGGCGCTTCTGCTTCCTCTGGGCCAGATAAAGGCGGAACGCTTCGCATCTTTTGTCCAACGACTACACCAGGAACATGTCGTTCATCTCAGGGACATCACCCCCGATGGGCGGCCAAACAGGAGTAAGTGGCACCGTCGCCAGCCAAAAACAAGGTCCTGGAAGCTGATGTGTGATCGCGCAGATATGTTCTCGCCTCTGGCGTATCGAGACGGCGCCATGCTCTACGACCTAATTACACACGTGCCCGCGCCCTCACACCTCGCCCTGTCCCCGTTCGATCTATATCGAGAACCCCTCGCTGTGATTGCTCTAGCAGACGGCACCGAACTGAACGAGGTGACCTTCAGCAAGCGACACTCGGCGAACGGCACCGGTCCGACCACGGCCGAGAAGAATATCAGGGCCTTGTACCAAGAGCTCGAGGACCTACGCGACAACTACCCGAAAGCTTTGGTGCATCAGGTCCTGCTGTTCGACTATGTCACGCCCAACGACTCCGAAATCCCCATGCCTGAGGGCCTAGTCTCTATCCCCCCCACCGAAGACTGCAAGAGAACAACCATGAAAACCGTCATGTGTGACATATCCTCCCTACTCCTCGCCGAGATGACAACCTCCGCCAAGTCCTTCGAGGCGATGACCGCGATCGAATCCCCTGGACACTACTCTACTGCGAGACATACGAATGGCGCATCATGGGGCGGAGAAGGGGGCATAGGTGGGCTATCTAGGAGAAACTCCCAGTTCTCCCCCCGACACGCTGCGAGGTCGAACTCGGCAGGTGGCATCATGGACAGAACCCAGGCGCGAATGTCCATGCCCGTCACCGCCCGACCTGGCCTTCATTCCAGCAGCTCAACCCCCGGGTTGACGTCGACGTCAACAAGGAGCGGCCTCTCAAACCCGCCCATCACCACCGATAGTGTTCATAGCAATCCGGGGAGCGCTAGCTCAACGCCCGAGCCACCGAGCTCCCGTCCAGACACGTCTGAGGGCCCCCGAGACACGAGTCGGGATAGGGTCTCAGTACAGGGCTTTGGGCCCGGGGGCGCAAGCGAACGCTGGAGACTCAGGGGTAAAGGTCGAGCTGCCATTGTCGTTGGGTCAATGTACCTCCAAGCCGGGCGATGGGCCGATTCCATCAAGGAGCTCACCGAAGGTGGCACTGTTGCGCGATCTGTCAACGATCATATGTGGCACGGCAAGGCATTGGAGCTTATCCTCACAAACCTCCTGCTTCTCGGCTGGTCCAACCTTAGTTTCCAAATACCAGGACTCTGCTTACCCACTCAGGAGAGACCCCTGAGCATTTCAAGCACCAGGTCTGACCCCGACGCGGATGATTCCGAACATCCGAAATATCTCAGAAACCTAGAGGCCATCTTACCAGATCTGCTAGATCGTATTCTAGCCCTGTACACAAGGATATCAGCAGAAAACCTCCCTCCCCTTCCCTTGGCGGAGACGCATATACGATTCTCAAAGATTCTCTCTGCAATTCACGTAAACGACGGCAAGCTCGATAAGAAGTCGCTTGAGATTATGGTCTCAGGGAATATGCCAAATCTACCCTTGACATCACCACCGCGATACTTGGTCGCGCCGACAAGGCAGCAAATCGTCACCATGCTTTTCAAGGCGTTCCCCTCAAGCGCCTCGGAACTCCTCACAACGGTAGACAGGGCGTCGATCCTAAGTGGGATAGCAACCGTCTTGGGACCGCTCGGCCTCCACAGAAAGAAAGCCATGGTCATTCGCGAGCTTGTTTCAGTGTTGATTGGAGGGCTCGTTGAAGCCCGAACTAGGGGAGCAGCGGACATGGGCATCCATCCGGCGGCAGGGTTGGTCTCAGCCACGGCGGGAGCCGGGTCGAGCGCTGGCGCAATGGCTCTAGATCTTGGCGAGGGAGACATTGAGCATGGCATTGAAGCGCTCCTCGGTCTTCTCTGCAGGTCATACGGCATCGTCAGCTTTGACATGGCGAAGAAAGTCGGTGCCGAAGGATCAAAGGGCATTGAGGAGTCGGATGACGATGTTATTGCAAGGATACGTGGCCAGTCCTCTGCGAGATTCTTTGGCTTTCCAGACGTCAAGCTCAACATTCTCCGGGCATGCATCAACTTTTCAGAAGCCTTGCCCGATTTCGAGGGTGTTCTTAGGTTCTCGAGTGATCTTCTGCGGACCGCGGGATCAGGCGTCGCCCCTGGCCCGCGTCGAGAGGACGCGTCGCCGAGAATCATTCCGGATGAGCAGGTGCGACTAGCCACCAATGTCTCCAGGACCTCGAAACTCGTTCAACGGCTTGGGTTCCCGCATATGACGGCAGAGTACTGGGATGAGTTCCTCGTGCGGAGTATCAAGCTTGAGCCTCTCCCCAGCATCAAGACGCCGATTCCCCACGCCAAAAACGTCTTGCCCGGAGCGACAGCCAGCCGGGCATCTCAAGACGTGGACCCCTTTATCTACAATCCTTTCCTGAAGGTGCCAGATGAGGAGGTGGACCATAACCTTGTTGCCGGGGAATTCGCAACGTTCAAAATCACTCTACAAAACCCATACGACGTCGAGGTAGACGTGGAGAATATTCAGCTAGCCGGCGACGGTGTAGATTTTGAACCAGTGCCGGAGTCGGTCATTCTTGGTCCGTACCGCACGCAAGTGTTGCGACTGAGAGGAAGAGCCAAGGAGGCGGGAACCCTCAGGATTACTGGGGCTGTGATCAAGGTCAAGGGATGCAGGGAGAGGCGATTTCCCATCTTCTCACAGCCGTGGATCCCGACGCGCGATGTCAAGGTCAAAGCCAAGGGGTTGGCGGCCCTCGAAGAGACAGTTACGGAGGTTAAGCCCTTCCCGCCTGTGCTGGAAACGGCTCCTTTGAGCCTCACGGTCATTGACGCACAGCCGTTGGTTGTGGTCAAGTCGACGACTCTAGCACAATCTTCCCTCATGATTCTCGAGGGCGAACGGAAGATCTTTTCCGTCACATTGCAAAACATGTCCACAACGCCAGTGGATTTCATGCTCTTCTCCTTCAAAGACTCGACGCAGGAGGCGCTCCAGACGGCCATCAACAACCGGGAGGCAACACCAGCCGAGTTGCACGAGTATGAACTGGCCCTGATGAAGAAGCAAGTGCTGCGTCTTCCGAAAAACCAAAAGGGCCGTAATATCGCGCCGGGAGGAGAGGCGACCTTTGAGTTTGAGATTCTAGGAAAGCCTGGTTTGACTTCGGCAATGATTCAAGTGGACTACACGCATCTTGGGTGCCCTCAGGATGAGATCACTGAGCAGTTCTATACGAGACAGGTGTCTCTGGATCTGACTGTGACGGTCAACTCGAGCGTCGAACTCGCTCGAATCGACGCCCTCCCGATGCAAGGGCCGATCCCCCAGCCGCTCTGGGATCGTCTTGGGAGTACGGTGGCCACCAAGCCCGACGAGTATTGTCTCTTGTCGATGGATCTGCGCAATGCCTGGCCTAGCCAGATGAAGATCCATATCGAGAGCGATGATGGAATCAGCGTAGAGGAGGATGTTCTGCCTGGCAATACAACTCGTCTGATTTTGCCGGTGAAGCGAGTCTATCTGGAGGATCCGCATGCGACGGTGCCGACATTGAATCCCTCGCGAAACAGGCAATTTGTTGTCAGTGCGAGCAAGATTTCCCCCGAGACGGAGCGGGCGAACCGAGAGGCGTTTTGGTATCGCGAGAGAATCCTCGGATGTCTCAGGGCTACATGGAAGACTACTTCGCTTCCTAAGAGGAGCGGAACCATTGATCTTAGGAACATTCGACTGAGTACGCGCATGATTGAGGCGATCAAGGTCGACGAGGTTGGCATTGAAGTCTCAGTGGAGGACCTGAATGGCGATAGCCCTGCGGAAGGGGTGGCATATGTGGACGAATTCTTGAAGCTCAGGGTGCGCGTCACCAATCGGACAGCCCAGCCGATTCATCCACTTGTCAGGATACTACCAGCCCTATGCCATCGGCCTGCCAATGTGGCGCTGGAGTTTACTCGCAAATTCGCCTGGAACGGCACCCTGCAGCAGCTCATGCCCGTGCTAGAAGGGCACGCGACCGCCGAGGTGTCGATTGGCATGACGGTGCTATGTCGGGGCGAGTTCGAGATCTCAGCGTCGGTGGAGGAGGTGCAGGTTTGGGAGGACCCCAACGCTGCGGAGAAGACACAGGGACGGCCTCGGTCGGAGACGGAGACGATGATGGAGGCGGCGCTGGGTGTCAAGGAGAGGCGGATCTGGCATGCAAGACGGCCTTGTTTCCTGGCGGTTGGCGATCGCAAGTAAGGAGAGAGTCAAGGAGAGGTGTGGTATTGGGCTTTTTTTTTATGAAGAGAAGAAGAAGAGCGAGGGCGAAGGAGTTTTGTTCATGGGAGATGGGATAAAACACACACGACGTACATTTGTTATCTTCGGATAGATGGGGGGGAGAAGAGAAGAGCATGTATGTATGATGGATGGATGCCCTTGCATAGATATTTGGCGTGTACTAGTATTAGGGTGAGTTGGATGGGAATTGAGATGCATTCATCTATCCATGGATATGAATAACAACTTGAGGATGAATAGCTTCTTGGTCAGTGTCAGTGTCAGTGTCAGTTGAGTGAGTGTCTAGCACCCGATAACTAGGCCTAGGTAAGTGGATGGTTCCCACTAGATAAGCTCCCATGATAGATAATTAATAGACCATGTTCTTCTTCAACATGGACCGTTATGGATTTGTTCTAGCATGACGCTAACCCTGAAAGAAACAAACCTCTTCATCCAAAACTTCGAACCCTCCCGATGCCGGGACGACGCCGAACCTCCGGGTGACGGGATTTCTAACGGTTGTACTCCGTACATACGCCAACTTTGGTTGATTAATTGTTAACTTAGTACCTAACTACTTGGCGAATCGAGAAGTAGTTACCTTAGTACTTACTCCGTGCTCCGTACCTTGGCTCTCTTTTTTGGTTCGGTCTAGTCCTGGATTTCCCTGAGTCAGGAGGGAAACGACGGCTTGTCGCGGCAAAAATCGCAACCTCCGAAAGGTGTGGGAGAGAGAGGGTCTTATTTTTCTTCAGTTCCGTCATTGCAACCATTTCTTTATTCCTCTGGGTTGTTCGGCTTTTTTTTCATGTTGGTGGTTCTTTGATCGCTGGTTTCAACGCCTGGATCTTTTTGGGGAATTGGTAAAAGAGGCTATTTTGCGACAATGGCGACAGGATCAAGAACCGAGTCTGCTGCTCCGAGGCGCATTCTCTTCATCGACGCCTACGACTCCTTCACCAACAACATCGTATCCCTGCTGAGGACCATTCTCGGCGTCGAGGTCTTTGTCATTCGGATTGATCTCTCGACGCTAGATAAGCCTGAAGACAGCAAGGATTCCAACCACCCGGGACGATGGACAGAGACCGAGTTCGTCGACAACCTCGCTCAATTCGATGCCGTCGTGTGCGGACCCGGACCCGGATCGCCACTGAACCCGGAGGATGTCGGCGCTTTTCGACTGCTGTGGGATCTCCCTACGCGACTCGAGCTACCCGTGCTGGGCATCTGTCTGGGCTTCCAGAGTCTCGTCGCCGCTCATGGGGGTGGGATTCGCAGGTTGAAGAGGGGATTGCACGGGATGGTGAGAGAGATTGAGCACCGCGACGATGGCAAGGGGGATATTTTCCAAGGGGTTTCGGCATTTCGGGCAACGCTGTATCACAGCCTGTGCGCGGATATCGGACAGGACGACGATGGGGAGGATGGTGATGTCTGGCGGCAGACGAGGCGATGGGTTCCCACGATGCGAGCCCCGAAGCTTCTGCCATTGGCGTGGACGACGGAGAAGAGGGAAGATGGCGAAGAAGAACGCATCTTGATGGGAGTGCGACACGTCGAGAAACCCTTTTGGGGACTGCAGTATCACCCAGAGTCAGTGTGCACCGAACCAACAGCGCAAGCCGTGCTAGCCAATTGGTTCCGTGCCGCGCTGCAGTGGAACCAAGACCGTGGTCGTCGAGTCCAGGGCCCGTTGTTGGAGATCCAGACGCTCTCGCCGCCGAATCATCTCGAGTCAGTGGCGGCGGACAAGCAGAGGAGAGCATTGCAAGATATGTGGTCGGGGGACAAACCTGGATCTGAAGCCCCGACGTTGATGGACTATGGGAAGGGTTGTGAGTATGCACATCGCTCGATCCCCCTGCCGCGGGGAGTTGGGGTTCCGGAGGTTGTTGAGGCGTTGGGCCTTGCGAAGGGCGAGTCTGTCATTCTTGACTCGTCGAGCTGCAAGAATGGAGATCCGTTGGCCACGAGCAGCATCGTAGCCCTCGAGGTTGAGTCGGCGTTGCGACTAGAGTACAACGTCTCCGACGACTTCGTCACCATTCGGCTGCCGAGCACGAGCGGAGGTGTGGACCAGACAGAGACTATCAGCCTTCACGACGGCGCAACGAATGTTTGGGAAGTCATCTCCAGCTTCTGGGTGGCCCGGAGTCACCCCCCAAATGCTAACGCGAGCGAGTCGGTGTTCAAGGGCGGTTTCATGGGGTTCATCACATACGAGATGGGTCTGTACGGCCTCGAGAAGAAGTTGGTGACGGGGGAGAGGGGACACAAGCGACCAGATGTCTGCTTGGCTTGGGTTACCAAGAGTGTGGTGCTGGATCACAAAGCGGGTGTTGCGTATGTACAGGATCTTAGCCCGCGGGGTTCTAATGATTCATGGCTTGAGGGAATGGCGGAGAAGATCCAGACGTCTCAGACCTGGAGGAACGGAACGAAGGGGGTTGTGAGCAACGGCGTCAACGGACATACCAACGGGCACGCCAACGGACATGGAGAGAAGACCAATGGCTTTCTGGATCGATTAACGATTACGACTCCGCAACCGGATATTTACGAGGAACAGGTTCGAGTCTGCCAGGACTACATTGCAGCGGGAGAGTCATATGAGCTATGTCTCACATCACAGACAACCATGGCAAGGCCCCGACCACGAAACATCTTAACGAACGGGTCTCAGAAGTCAAGATACGCCGACGACAGTAGTCCATGGTCGATTTATCAAACTCTAAGAAAACGACAACCAGCACCCTTTGGATCATTCATCCGTCTCGGCGGCGCAACCCTCCTCAGCAGCTCCCCCGAGCGCTTCCTCAGCCATGACGCCAACGGCCTCTGCTCCATGCGGCCTATGAAGGGCACGGTGCGCAAATCAGAGGCGGTTTCGACGCTCGCTCAAGCAGAGGAGATTCTGCATGTGCACAAGGAGGAGGCTGAAAACCTCATGATCGTGGATCTTGTCCGGCACGACTTACACGGCGTGTGTGGCGTCGGAAACGTGACGGTGCCTGACTTGATGAAAGTTGAGGAGTACGCGACCGTCTTTCAGATGATCACCGTTGTCAATGGCCAACTTCCGGGCTACAGAACGGACAAGGCCAACAGAGCGCGGCGGCAGAGCCTCGACTCGTCGTGCCAGTACACGGGTCTTGATGCCCTAGCCGCCGCTCTCCCGCCGGGCAGTATGACAGGAGCACCGAAGAAGCGCAGCTGCGAGATCCTCCAGGTGATAGAACGCCACCAGGAACGGAGTCTGTACTCCGGCGTCGTGGGGTACATGGACGTCACAGGCGCGGGGGACTGGAGCGTCACTATCCGGACCATGTTCCGGTGGGACGACGAGGATGCACCGGCGGGTGAGGACGAGACGGCGCCCAGGGAAGTGTGGCGGATTGGCGCCGGAGGTGCGGTGACGATCTTGAGTACGCCGGAGGGGGAGAGGGATGAGATGTTCACCAAGCTCGCTGGCCCGCTTGGGGTGTTTAGAGATGTGGCATAGAGACAGGCCTTTTCGGTCGATTTCTATCTGGATATGAAAGAGGGAAGGGCTTTTTTTTTTTGCGGATATCTGAGAAGTTCTTGGGGAATTGGTTGGGCATTTAGTATGGGCTTGGACAAGATACCTCAACGTACACATTGTCGGAGTTTTTTTTGGGATTCAACAGCATGGAATTAGACAAAGGAAGACGCAAGCATTTTGGGGGGAATAAGGATTTCGGTAGATGGGTAGATATGATGTTTAGCAAGGTATCGACGGATTTGACATGACCAGTTTGTCGTAGCCAAAAGTCCCAAGTATTCACCACAAGTTGACACCTAACACTGTTACCGCATGCGCGAAAGAAAAAAGATGAACCCGCTGAATTCCCAAGTTGTACTCCCTCCCTCCTAAATCATACATGCGTTGTACAGGAGGCAATGACCGTGGATAGCCATTGCCTTCCTCCCTCTCCCATGATAACGCAAAGTCTTTGTCTTTCTCCTCCTTTGGGAGATCTCGATAGCGATAAGTTGGTGCGCGACGGGCGTAGTGATGTACGTGCGATCTGGGTGCGATCGCTTCAAGTCTAAAAGTCCTGTTCCTCGCGGAAGAACATGCCGAAGCTGATGATGGTTCCGTAGATCAACAGACCTCCAACTATCGACATGATCATGGCTTCGATCGCGATGAGGCCGGCGTGCGCGAGAACGATGGGGAGGGCTGTAGGGTGATATAGTCAGCATATGATACGACAACCGCACACAAACTCCGTGTCCGACGGCACCGCAAGGGAGAGAGAGACCGAAACCCCGCGGCGAGAAAAGCCAAGAGAACACCTCATGACAAACACGTACCCATTCCCATCACGACAAAGAACCCCGTGAAGAAGCGCCCAAGGTCCAGGACAGCCGCGCCAGAGCTCTCGACAAAGTCATCCGGATTGGCGCAGTGGCCGCAGATCCAGTTGGGGACAGGGGCGATGACATATGTGGCGACGACGAGGAGCGGGTAGTAGACCTTCCAGAGGGCGCAGGAGAGGATGACGAGGAGGAAGCCGACGGCGAGGACGAAGGAGAGGGCGATGATGGTCTTGAGGCCGGCGGTAGGCATGGTGGGCGACTAGTGAAGACGGTGTTTGAGGGAGGAGGTTGGTTTGGTGTTCGTGGTGTTTTGCGGTGATGCGCGATGTCGGCGATGGGGGGTGGTGGTGGTGGTGGTTTCCCCGTGGGGAGGGATTCGATATTGGAGGTGTCGAAAGAGTGAAGGGTGTTTTGTTGGAGAAGAAGAAGCGACGAAGGCGTTGGGGGAGGGTGTGCGCGGCTACGTCCTTTAGTTTCGCGATAGTAGAGTAGTAAGCCTAGGTATGGGTAGAGTGAGGTATGACAGGCTACAAGCTTGATGGAGGTGATGATATCCCGGCGTCACGAGGGTACGTACTCCGCTGACGTTCCAGTCCTGGCAGCGCCCCAGGTGGCTGCAGAGCCGCAGCAACCAAGGCAGTGGAGACTTAGGGATGCGCGGCCCATGGAGAAATAAAGACCCGGCCCCGAAGCCCATCCTCAACTTTGCTGAACAAGAATGCAAATGGGAAAGAAAGGACATCACATAAGGTAAAATATTAAAAAATCCAAATCAACTACTGTAAGCCTGGGTCTTTGCAAATATAATTTCTATATATTTTATTTCATTCTTTTAAAGACTACATTCGATATCTCGACCAGTTTGGTATGCTAGATAAGCAAACTAGGGGTGTCAAATAGAGGGTGCCTTTCCAAACAGGAAAGCGGTGAGTTGCCCCATGGTCAGCAGCAGCCGGGATTGGCGCGCGGCTGGTTGGTCCGAGCGTCCCAGCCCAGCAAAACTGGCAGGAACTAGCAAAAAAAAAAGTTCTGGGAAGGAACAAGGGAAGAAAAAAAACAGCAGGCCCCCGCCAGTTATCGTTTTTCCGTCTCTCCAACAACTATCATCGACCTTTCTTCAACATTTCACCACCAAAATCTTACCTATTTCTTTAGAGGCGAGATCAAACTCGATCGCAGGGAATTCGAGCTTTTTGAGGAGGTACCCTTCGCCGGTTCGAGGGCGAGAAACACTTGGCCAAGATGGCGTCCGACGAGATCATCTGGCAGATCATCAACCAGCAGTTCTGCTCCTTCAAGCTAAAGTAGGTCTTTACCTGAACTCTTCTGGTCTTTAGCACCTTCCAAGGCCCCCCCATGGAGTTGGTGAATGCTAACGGCTTCAAGAACGGACAAGAAGCAAAACTTCTGCCGTAACGAGTACAACGTAACTGGCCTCTGCAATCGCCAGTCATGCCCTCTGGCCAACTCTCGCTATGCCACGATCCGGCAGCACCCGACCAAGCAGACCCTGTACCTCTACATGAAGACAATTGAGCGCGCGCACCTGCCGTCAAAGATGTGGGAGCGCATCAAGCTGTCCAACAATTACAACGAGGCCCTGGAGCAGATCGACCAGCGGCTCATCTACTGGCCCAAATTCCTCGTCCACAAGTGCAAGCAGCGCCTCACCCGCCTGACACAGGTGCAGATCCGCATGCGCCGCATCGCCGCCGAAGAGGAGCGCCTGGGCGAGAAGCTCGTGCCTAAGATGGCTCCCAAGATCAAGCACCGAGAGCAGGCCCGAGAGCGCAAGGCTGAGGCGGCTGCCAAGCTGGAGCGCACCATCGAGCGCGAGCTTGTGGAGCGATTGAGACAGGGCGCCTATGGTGACCAACCCCTCAACGTCAGCGAGGCCATCTGGAAGAAGGTTCTCAACGCCATGGAGCGCGATGGCGATGGTCAGCGAGACAAGGACATGGACAAGGGCCTCACCGAGGATGGCGAGGAGGTCGATTTCGACAGCGAAGAGGAGGAGGAGGAGGAGGACCTCGAGAAGGCGGTCGAGTATGTCTCCGACTTTGATGAGAGTGAGGAGGAGCTGGGCGACCTTGAGGACTGGCTGGGCAGCGATGATGACGAGGAGGATGAGGACAACAATGTCGACGACAGCGAGGAGTCCGAGACTGAGAAGTCTAGCAACAAGCGAAAGCGCGGCCGGGTCATCAAGATGAAGAACAAGCGCCCCAGACAGGAGGAGAAGGAGAAGCTCACGCTTACCAACGACCTGACGTGGTGATCTGGGCTTACGTACTTGGTGCGCTGTCTACAACAAAAAAAAAAGGCGGGAATGGGCGTTTTGAGGAGTTGGTGTGTGGTCAAATTCGCTTTGGTCAATTCACTTCTCGGGGATGAATGGGCGAGAAGGGGATAGATAGATATTACTGGGATTTTTTTTCTTACTTCACCTCGTGGGTTACGCACGATATCATGGTGTATATCTTTGTTGTTGTCAAGAGGGTTCACTTTGAGCAGCATGGTGGCTGTATATGGATACCAAATAGATTGCCATTTGTGGTTGCGTTTGTTAATATTGCTTATGTTGGCCAAGTCCTACCTGAGAGAGTGTCATGATTGTGAGGTCTTCAGGACTTGGGAGGTTGAGTCCTATCCACCTACCCTAGACTCACCACGCATTGGCGCATAAAGCTCAGGCAGCTATGAAACCCCAGTAGCCCACACAACCCCCCCCAGAACGTCACCAACCCAACTCACCGTCATCCCCCTCCTCCTTCCCTCCTTTCACTTCTCCAATTTCGCTATTCATCCCTCCCCCATATTGGTCTCGACTTTCACCACCACAACTTGTCTAATTTTCTCTCTTCCTCTTCTTTCATTGCATTTGTCCTGTTTTCTTCTTTAAAGACAAGTGAATTGGGACCAGGTCACCGGTCAATCTAATTGCGCAAGAGCGAAACTTGCTTTGCGACACAAGCGCCGGACGGATTACACAGCGGAGGAACGGCATAAGCAGGACGGTCTGCTCTGCTGTTTGGAACAAAAGACACAAACAACTCTTCTTCAACTTTGGCAGTATTCGAAATAGCTGGGAATACACGACGATTAGACGAACCGAAGGACCATATCAAACCCCGCGAGACAAATCAAACAACCTCCGCTCTCGACCTCGTACATCATCAACCTCCCCCCCCCTCGACCCTTTCTCACCGACACTCCTCCCACCACCACCACCACCCATCATGTCCTGGTACGCCAACCTCGTCGCCAAAACATCCTCCCAAATCTCCTCCCTCCGCTCAACCTACCTCACCGCCGACGCAGACGGCGACACCGAAGACGACACCCACGTCTGCCGCGTCCTCCGCGGCTACTACGCCGACAAAGGCCGCCCCTTACCCCCCTGGCTCCCCCAGGACCCCAGGACACCCACCCAGACTCCCCAGCCCATCCTCGTCAACAACCAAGTCAACCAGCGCTACGCCGCCCCCGGCCAGCAACACCAGCCTCAGCAGCAACAACAGCTCAGCAGCCTGTGGGACTCCAACGGTCCCCAGCAACAACAACAGCAGCCCCAGAGCCTCCGCGCCGGCGGGCCCCGAGTCCCCGCGTCGCTACAACCCGGCGGTGGAGGTGACATCTCGCGCCGACCCGTCCCCGGCCAACGAGCAGGGAGCTACCAACCACCGGGGACGTATCAGACGCCTCTCGGTCGCAACGACGGCGCCCCCTCGGGCGGAGCCCCCGCGGCCCCTGGATCCGCGCAGGATCGACTCCGCCAGCGCCTCTGGGGCGGTTCCCGCACGACGAGTCCCTCGCAGCAAGGCAACGGACAGGGACCCTTCCAGCCGCCCTCCTCGGGCGGAGGTGGGGGCGGCGGGTACGATAACCGGTCTTCGTGGGCGGATGGCGGTGGTGATAATGGGAATGGGTGGAGGAGACAGGGCCAGGGCCTGCCGAGCGGGCCTCGGGCGTATAGATGAGAGAGGGAGAGGGCAATGGAGTGGTGTCTTGATGTTGCTGCTCTAGGATAGGAGGGAGGTTGGCGATATGAGAAGAAGTGAGTGTGTGCCCTTGAGGGGCCGGGAGAAGAGGGGGATAGAAGGGGAGGCTCGCACATCTACTTGTTTTGGTTATCGAGTTGTTTCCTCGGATATGGCCCTGCTCTGTCTGGCGTTTGAGCTCTGGAGATGATAGAATGGCGTTATACCCGGTAATAAATTGGAGCCTTTGTTTTCTCGTTGTAAATAGACACCACATGTGAACGAGATGCGTGTGAAATGCACCGCTTGTTTAATATTGATTCGCTTGCGGGAAGCAAGCCTAAAACAGGGGGGGGAATGCAGTTGTGTGCCACCAGACTCCTTGCGACCAGACAATAGGCAGATATACAAGTAGAAAAAGACCAAACGCCCATTGAAATGTCACCGGCATCAGCTCAGTTCCATACCCAACCCTCACTCATCCCCTTCTTGGCCCTTTAAGCTCTCGGCATCCCATCCCCATTCTCAGCCACTGTCGTCCTAGGAAGAACTTCAACGTCCTTGCTCAGCAGCTTGCGCAATTCGGGAGTGATGACCTTCGGTTGAGCCTCGGCCGTCGACGAAGACTCTGCATCTTTACCCTTGCCAGGGCTCTTGGCAGGAGACTTGCCGTTTGGCGAAGAGGGACCGCCCTGCTCAATCGTTGAAGAAGTCGAGGCCTTCTTCTGGTGGCCGCGAGGTGCTGGGAAGTTTTCCTTCTTGTCGACTGCCTCGACGAGACGCTGGAATTTCCTAAACAGCGACTCCGCCCGGATGAGAGTCGACTCGAGGTCGATGGTGTTGGAGAGCTCGTTGACTGCCATATCGTTAGTATGCAACGTTTACCGAGGGCGATTTATAGCTCCTTACTGTACTTGAGCACCTCGTCAAAGTGCTTCAGGTGGTCCATGATGACATCTCGATGTCTCTCCAGGATGGCCAGCGCCACAAACAAATGGAAGTTGGCGCTCATGTAGTCAGTCCACAAGCCCTCCCATAGGCGCAGCACATCTAACCACGCAAATTCGCGCTTATACCAGACAAGGATCATGCGAAAGAAGAAGAAGAAGTTGGTACTGTCGGCGCTCTGCAAGTGGTTCCACAGCTTCGGGTCCATGAACTGAACGAGTTGGTCGAGCGTGAGGAGTTGACTTCGCATGCCCGACTGATCACGCAAGAAGTTGCGCTCCATCCGCTCCATGAACTTCTGGAAGCCCCAAAAGGCAACGGCGTCGTCTTGAATAACCGCGTAGATGGGGGCTAGTAGATCGGACATGCCCTGGACATAGCCTAGATCCTTATTGTACTCATTATAGGTGAGCAACATCTCCTTCATCTGCTCGAGGTGAACGTTGGTGCCCACTTCGGCAAAAGGAGATTTGGGGTCGGGATGAGGAATGTCCTCTCCTTGGAAGATGGGCACGTTTCGGTCTGTCCGGTGAACATCCTTTTCTGGTTGGAGGGTTAGATAATCGTTCTCATGAGGGGAGAAGGATTGAGAGATGGGGAGCAACTTACCAATACGCCCCTTTTGCTCGCGCCACCACTCGCCCGTCTCGCCCTCTCCTCCATCACCATCGAGTCTCTCCCACCAAGAGAGCTTGAGCTTGTAGTACTGGTCTCGAAGAGACGCAACCTGGGCCGTTCGGTCGTCAGACGTGCTGTACCACTCGTAAACGCCGAGGAGGAATAGCCACGCCTCCTTGCGAACCCCATCGTCGGGATCCAGTCCGCCATGGAACACTCGCTCCTTGACCTCATTAACAGTAACGCTCAGCCGGCCAGTCTGAGGATCGAAGAAAGTATTCCACTCCTTCATTGTCACAGTCTTCCTTCGCTCTTCAAGTGACAAGCTGCTGGCACCCTCGAGGAGTTCAAACTCGCCGACATCGGTATCTTCGAGCTCCATGACATCATGAGCTGACCAAATCCTCTGCCTGCGATCGCGATCGCTCTGTTCTTGAATGCCCATGGCCCATCGAGCAAGATAGATTCTAGCACTGTCGAACTCGTCCTGAAGCGTCTGCACCTCGGGGTTCTTGAGTAGCCGCTTCACTTGCGGGGGCAAGTTGGGGTTTTCGGCAAAGTCTTGGGCCGCTCTTCGCGTGAAAGTGGTTACTTTGCTGAATTTCTCCATGATATTCCAGCCGGTCTCCTTGACAAACTTGACAAAGGGATCCATCTGGGCGTCTCTGTTCGAAGGCCCACCCTGCCTCGGCATCCCCAGGGCGCTATCCTGGCGGCCGATTTGGGACGGACTGGATGTAAGTTTCGATCCGAAAGCATCGCTATCTTCCTTACTAGGTTCAACCAGGTAGATGTTTGGCTCGGCGCCGGATCGCTCAATCTTGACATAGCGGCGCAGCCAGCGGACAACCTCATCACCACCCCAGAACATCTGCCCATTGTCACCAAAGGGATCGAAGGTTTCGCGGGCAATCTTCTTCTTCTGGAGAATGGTGCTCTGGCATTCGTTGTCGTGGAAGAACAGGGCAGGGAAGCTGTCGCCCGCGCGGGTGTTGATAATCACGGATCCATACCACCATCCCAGGCTCGGTGGTCGCACGAGCAGCGAGTAGATGGCGCTTACAGGAATTGAAAATGCGTAGCCACCCACGGAGCCTACATGAGTCGTAACGGTTGGGGGTGGTGGAACGAGATAGGACTGCTTCGGAGGCGAATCACCGTCGCAGAGGTCAACCTTGACGTAGATACTCGCAGACTCGCCGAGGCCAGATTCGGGCAACCAGGCCAGGAGTAGATCCGACGATGCGATGGATGGCGCATCGCCGGAAGACGAGGATGTCGGCCGCTCGTCACGGTGGCCGCGCTGCTGGAGGAGGGCGACGTAGCCGGGGATGTTATCCTTTGCTGAGGGTGTTGGATGAACGTAGACCTGTCACGGGTCAGTCATGGATAGTCTTGGCTTGGGGGCTGTCCCTCTTCGATCCGGGTATGTAGGATTCGATGAGCACGTAGATGGATGACTTACTTTGCTCTTAGAAAATAGAAGTTTGACACCGCGGCCCGTCTCAGTATGTGTGATAGTATTGTATTCGCCTTCCTCATCGTCGCTTAAGGCATAGAAGCTGTTGGATGGTGACGCAGATCGCTGTGATGGCTGCAGTGGCGGGGCATCACCGGCGCCCGAGTCCGAGGGAGTCATGGCGATGAGTTGGTTGCTCCTTCTCTCCGTGAGGCTGATTAAAGGAAGAGAGTGTGGGCGGTTTAGCAATGGAGTGTAGAGGATGGGAAATGATGATCCAAGGTCGCCTGAGAAGTTGAGATTCTTTTGGTTCAGAGGAAAACCTTGAGGATAAGAATCACTCCGTCGTCCTTTCCAAAACGGAAGACAGATGACGACGTTGCCCCGCCACGCGGCGCGCTCACATGGAAGGTGAGCTGGGTGGAAGGTACCGCCACTTGTTAGTGGGGTCGGCGGTGTGGCTGCTGACAAGACGCATTTGGCGAGCGGAGGCCAAAGTACACCTGGGGCGGATTTGGCGGGAAAGTGACTTTATAACTAGTTGTGAGCCGTCGTCACGGGAAGATCGAGGAAGTTCCGGCTTTGAATGGCTTCATTCATGAGGCGGGTGTACGTATGCCTCCGCGTAGACGTGTCTGGTCAACTGCCAACATGCCTATCTTCTACTGATTTATAGTGTGTGGCTAGTGTCTTTTTGGTAAATGGCAGCCTAGTTGTGCGCATGTTCTCGGGTCGATTCTTGTGTTGCAAAACACCTGGCACCTCAGCATCATTGTATAGGGTAATGCGTTTGGTTGTCAACAGGACTTGGTCTTGTCCAAACGGCGCACCATCGTCATCTTGACAACAAACGAAACGAAACGAAACGAAACTGGATAAATAGTTCCCATCCAGGTTGATTAATACTTTTGGCTATGGCCAATACATATACTCAATGGGCTATGTTTCATACAAACCCTCGAGCCCCGTGTGCCATTCGACCTTTCTCGAATCCAAGAATTAATTCCCTTCGATTAAGGTGCCTGGCTCGCACCCTCTAGGCTAGGCGGCGGCACCATCTCGCAGCAGCTTCAAAATAATTAATAAATTAACACACACAAAACCAGCGCCTCCCTTGAAGTGAATGAAACGGGAGGGGTATTAGAGAACTTCGAGGGACAACATTTCATGGACTCATTCTTCATTGCTTTGTCCTTTCCCTTCTCAAACCTCCTCGGTCAGGAGTCCGGTCTGGAACTCGGAATCGACGGCCGTCTCGGGGTCGGTATAGTTGACGGGCTTATGGATTCGGACGAGCCATAGGAAGTAGTCTTCGATAATGCAGAGGTTGAGGAGGAAGCCATTGGTGTTCCACGCAATCCAGCAAACGATGGCACCCGCCACAGCATCGAGAACGAAGTGATTGGCGGTGGCGACAATGGCAGTGATGATGAGGGTAGGGTATGACATGCCGGCGGTGACAATGGCTATCCGCTTCCACGAGGTAGGACGTAGGCCGTTGATGGGGATGGTTGCGATGGTGAGACCGACGAGAAGGGAGTAACCAAAATGCAGCGAGGGCATGGCAGCTAAGCAAAAGGGTCAGTATAGGTATCGTTGAACAATGATACGCGACGCCTCTTGGTTATCCCAAAGTAGAAGTGGGAACTCACCATACTGGTTGCAGAATCTGTTGGTAGTCCAGACACTGCTCTCACCGGTGCCACTGTGAACGGTGTCGACAAACCCAAAACTCTTGGCCTCTTCCGCATCAGGGCCGTCGTACTCGGGGTCGCTCAGCAGGCGAGGAGGCATACAAGGCCAGAAGGTAAAGATGAAGAAGGCAATTAGGTTACACATGGCCATGGTGCGTCGGCGAGCTTCATAGAGAGCGGGACCGGCCGCGATGTTGCTGGGGAGGCAGCGCCCGGCCTGCACACGCCGCTTGCGAGTGGTGGTGATGTAGTAGAGAACGACGAGAAAGGTAATGGTGCCGGGAATGTGGATGAAGGAGTAGAGACGGTTGATCCAGTGAAGGATATCGGGGTGGTCGAGGAACCATTTTTGGAAGGGCACCTCGATGAAGATGTGTAGTTGCTGTTCGAGGTGAATGATCTGTAGCGCATGCTTCCGAGCGACATTGACGGTGCCTTCGACGAGGGTCAGCGCAGTGATGGCGCGACCAACCTGATAGACCGAGTAGATGAGGAACCAATACCAGGCCTCGACGAGAAAGGGGAACTTTTGAAGGATACGGCTGAGGAAGCGGTCCTTGAAGACGAGTGTGTTGGGAGTAGACACGATGCGCTTGAAGCCAAAGACTTGGACCTTGCGACGGCGCAGAGTAGGCTGCTCGTGGGCATCAAAACAAGATGAATGACTGCCACTCCAGCCGCTCATGAGACTATCGCTAGAATCCCGCTTCCTCGGATCATCGGAGCGCTTGTGACTCTTGTCTCCCATCCATCCTGGTAGCTGGCTGCCCCAGAAATTGTACTCTTTATTGCGGTTGAAGAAGGCGCCTCCGAAGAGGAGGGTGACCACGATGAGGGGCTCGAGAAAAGAGCCAACTCCCATTGTTTCTGACCGTTGTCCAAGTTGTTATCGATCGATGTGTTCTGGTGAAGGATGCTCGAGGCGCACAGTTCAGGGGAGTTATCGATGTTGGATAGGGATGTTTTCGTCGACGAAAGTTTCGTTTGTGATTCAGTCACAGTAGAAGCGAGAGGGACGAGAGGGATGATACGGTTCAAAACTCGTTGCTTAGATCAAGGAAGCCGAGAGACGTGAGGTGCCTGAAGCTGATGAAGATGGTAGGGTCTAAGGAGGGAAGGAGGGACAAGGAAAGGGAACTGAACAGTAAACCGGGGAAAATGGGGTAAAATAGGACAAAAGCGAGAACTCGCTGCTCACACAAGGGAAAGAAGAAGGGGACACAAACGGATTTTCACATTGTGAAGAGTGGAACATAGATATCTTGAGAGTGGGAGGGTAAGGGGTGTGGTATTAACGGGACGACTTACAACGAGAGGTAGGGGTTTCGATAGAGGATACCCAACGAGGCACAGGAGGACAAAAAAAAGAGAGGACTGCCTCGGCTTGTACACTATTCAACAGACAGTGATTCAAGGAAGGGGGACTGAGCCCCAAGACAGCCCTCTTCTTCCATTGCTCGTTGACCGCCGGGGCACGTTGGAAGTTGTTCCCCATCGACACAACACATGGGCACACGACACACTAAGGGACTATGCCCCCCAAACGGGCAGGAACAATAGAGCATGGACCAGAGCCCCATATTGAAAAGAGCTCGTGCCCACCTAGCATTCGAAGCTCCGATTCTGGGTCGACAAAATAGTTCAAGCAAACTGTTTTTGCTTCGGAGTGGATGGGTATCTTCGCCTTTGGAGTTAGGGAGTGGAGCCCCCCCGAACAACGGGTGACGGGTCCACGGGTCGGCGGGGGTCCGTGGAGCTTGAGACTCCATCAAGAGACCCCCCCCCCAATCCCGCTCATGGACCGGCGCCGCCCCGCAAGTGGTCAAATTATTAAGGTCGCTCTGGGTCCGGGCACTCAAACGCTGGACTTCCATCGTAGGAGGAGACCTGAATTCGAGGGTCGACCTGGCATTGTGCCGAATTGAGTAATCCTCCGATCGGCTCAACCTATCAGAGCAGACGCTTCAAGTATGCACATGGGGATATTCGTCAAAACCAAAGGGGGATGGATAATGAGAGAGGTACGCGTCCAAGCCCAAAGGAACAGTTGACCAGAGAAAAGAAAACATGACGAAGCAGACTCATTAATCTGAGCCTTAATACCCCGTACCTACACTATAGCTGACCCGGTCGGGAACAAACAGGCTGTCCAATAAATCTGTTTCCATCCATCATGACGGATCGATCCCCCGTCCCGTGAGTCCGTGTCCCTCCAGATTTCAGGCAGACGGAAAGAAACCAACCAACAACCAACCTCAATGAAATACCACCAAAAAAAAAAAAAACGAAAATCATGAATACGCGGCCCTTCCATTTTCTAACACGCAGGATTCCGATTCCCCCCCTCCGCAGCACTGACTAGGGGCTTGGGCGACGTAACCGCGTAGATTAAGACCTGATAATCGTGTTGTGCGCCTGGGACCATGGGGCTGAGATCATCCGATACTTGTCCCCTTTCACTTGACCAAGCCTTTCCAAGAGATGTGGTCTTTGCTTAGAAAAAAAAAAAGGTGGAAGAAAACGGCCTTGCTCTCAAAAAACACCGTTTCGGAACGCGGGGGTTCGGGTCTTCGTCATGAACTGTCCGTTCTTGTCTCTCATACTCACCCCCCCCCCC
>JABFFI010000051.1:9023-132660 GCA_013623725.1 Fusarium robinianum | reverse complement strand
CCCCCCCCCCAATGCTACACCACAGTAACTCAATCATGAAAATTTCCCCTCTCCCCCTCTGCAACTCAAAAACATCATCATCATATTTTCCCAACTTAATTCCTTACCATTAAATCGGGGGCGAATTGGGAATGTTCGGGGAGCTTGTGATTTTGTCATTCTTTTGCCTTTTTTGAATAACTTCATACAGTCCAACCTAAGTCAATTGATCAAGAAAAATCATCAATCCTATTCTCCATCTGTCAAATCTAGCTTATTTTTTTCCCTCCTCATTGTCCGGCTTTCGGGGCAGGTTTGTAGAATCAAAATTCGCAAAAGATGCATACTTCAACATCATTACCGGAGGATCACCACGATGACTACCAGCATCCCCCAAGCGAGACCTCCCCCCTGCTCGCTCGAACACCCTCCTGCCCCCAAGACGAGCACTCATCGCCCTCAAAGGACAGCAGCGATACCCTCGACGACAGTTGGCTCTCAGAGGCCTGGCTCCTCTGTCGCTACTCCCTCCCCCTTATCGCGACATACCTCCTCCAGTATGCCTCTACCGTCATCACCACCGTCGTGGCTGGACGTCTCAGCGCCGATGACCTAGCCGCAGCGAGCGTTGGACTCACCACCATGAACATCTTTGGCATCGCCGTCTTCGAGGGCATGGCCACCGCCCTGGATACTCTCTGCGCTCAGGCTTATGGATCTGGCCGCATCACCGGCGTAGGGCTGCACGTCCAGCGCATGATGCTCTTCATGACGGCTGCCATGATCCCAATCGGGCTGTCCTGGCTGATCTCGCCGTGGCTTCTGCCCATGGTTGTCAACCAGCACCACTTGGCTGTCAGGGCCGGCCAGTTCCTCCAGGTCAGCCTCATCGGCCTGCCAGGCTATGCCTTTTTCGAGGCGGGGAAGCGTTTCCTCCAAGCGCAAGGCGACTTCAAGACAGGCATGGTGATCCTCATCCTGTGTACGCCCCTCAACGGTGTCCTGGGCTGGTTCTTCGCCATCAAGCTTGGCTGGGGTCTCAACGGCGCCGCCCTCAGCCAGGCGATATGCAACGCCATCCGCCCCGTCCTCCTCTTCCTCTACATCACGCTCTTTGCGAGGGACTCCCTCAAATGTTGGGAGGGATGGTCGAAAAAGGCCTTCCAGGAATGGGGTCCTATGCTGCATCTCTCCATCGCCGGCACGGGCATGAACATCGCAGAATGGTCAGCCTTTGAGATACTGACCATCAGCACCTCGTACCTCGGCACCGCTCACCTCGCTGCGCAGACCATTCTCGTGACCGTCTCCCTGATTCTGTGGCACGTCCCCTTCTCCATCAGCGTTGCTGTTAGCACCCGCATCGGCTACCTCATCGGCGCGGGACGTCTGCAGATCGCGAAGCGCGGCGCCGTCCTCTACGCCATAATCTTCACCGGCGTGGGTATCACCGACGGTGCCATCCTCTACCTGTTCCGAAACGAGATCAGTAGCATCTTCTCCGACGACCGTACCGTGCAGATCATCGCCACCCATTCCATGTTCACCGTCTCTGTCTTCCACGTTGCCGACTCCATAATCTGCGGCTGCAACGGCATGCTGCGAGGCCTGGCACGTCAATCCGTCGCTGCCTGGCTTGTCTTCGTAATCAACTACTTCGGCGCCGTACCGCTCGCCATCTGGCTCGAACTCGGCTCCCCAGACATGAAGCTGAACGGTCTCTGGATGGGCTTCGGGGGTGGCATGGTGTTGATTGCCGTGCTGGAATGCTTATACATGAAGTATACCAACTGGCAGCACTGTGTGGACGATGTAAGGAAAAGAGAGACCGAGGGCATGTGAGGGAAAAAGTTCCGCTGTCATGCATTCATCACATCATGTGGCCTGATTTGTCAAGGTACCACAGCAGCATCCGTGAAGAGCTGGTCTGTGTGTTAATTGTAATAGCTCTACTGGGGGTTGAATATCCCCCCTGATTTCTTATGTTGGTATTTGTGTTTTTGGAGCCAACGCCGAATCCAATGCGTCCTCGTCCCATCCCAAATAGGTAGTATAGATATAGAGCATGAACCTGGAAATCAAAATGGCCCTTCTCAAACGCCTGCCTTGCCCTGTTAATAATACATCTCGTCCTGTTCCACCATACGTCCTAGAATCAAGCTTTGAATAACCAACTCATCGTCTAGTACGCGAATGTTCTCCACCGTCGGCTGAGTTGGAGCAGCCTTCTTCCGCTTCCGACTCGTCGGCTGTGGCGGTGCAAGTACAGCGTTGACGGTTCCGGTTCCCTTGTCGATGTAAAGCCAATCGAACGGGTTCCCGGCCTTCTCGTGCTCGAGCAGTACCTCGCGTGCCTGCTGTGTGGTGAAAACTCGCGATATGGATGGGCCTAGCACCGTGGCGAGGAAGATGTAGGGTTCCTTTGCTTCGTTGCGGGACTTTTTCGAGTCTAACACGACAAGAACCCGCTGACCTTCGAGCAATCGTGGACGCTGGTCGATAACGTCCGTTAACCTTGCATCTGCGGCCGGGTAAGGGGCCAGTGTCCGTGATCGGATTGCATTCCCAAGAACAGCAGAAGCACCTGCACAAAGCATATAAGGCTCCCAGTCGACAATAGCGCTCTTGTTCAGACAAGCAGCGATCCATTGGTGAGCCAAGCAAGGCAGACCCAGCGCCAGAGCTTGCATGTACTTGGCCTTGCGAGAGTGGCTGTCAGCAATCAAAGCTGTGAAGCCGCTCTCAATACCCGACTTGGTCAGTTTCAGTGCATCCTGCTCGTCGATGACGGGGTTGCTCGTGTTCATGACCGAAGAGTGTTCAAACATCTCCTGGAATCCTTCGGCTAGCACCGTACCCCCAGCTTGGGCGATCTTTGTCTCGATCCTTGTTCGTTCCTGTTGCTTCACTTTGTTCTGAAAGGAGATGGCAAACACCATGCCCTCGAACAGTCGGCAGGTCCGATGGACTGGAGCTAGACTCTGTCTGAAGGATCTGCTAGGCTTCGTCTGGACCATGCTCCTTTCCAATAGGCTCGTAGATGGCGAATGATGCAGCTCGTCGGTAGACTCAGAGTCCAGGCGCGGGAACCGCCTGGTCATTCTTGTCGTCCTCGCCGCAGGCTGGGGCGACTCTGACTTTGTTCCGGCTCTAGATCCCCTCTTTCGAACGGGCCGACTAATCGGAGAAGGCAAGCCCACAGACTCCGGGCGTTCAGAGCCAGGGGACTCTTGGGTCCCCGGCGTCGTCTTGGCAGATGGCACCGGTGTGTTGGAGAGAATACTCAAGCTGGATGATGTTGGTATCATTGGGCCGTGAGACTTGGGAGCAACAGGGGTGATGGGGTTCGAAGCATTTCGGCGTGAGCGTGTAGTCATTGGAGGCGGCAGCTCTGAACGAGAGCTTGATGGTGTCTGCTTATGCCGTGCCGACACAACTATTTCCTTGTCATTGGCAGCATCTTCTTGTGCAGCCTCATCATTGCCATCTTCCTGTTCAGGGGTTGCGGTAGATACGGGCTCCTCCAGAGGCGACAGAGGAGTTCTCAGTTTCGGCTCCTGATCGGGCACAAAGGCATCCGAGAGAGAAGAGCTAATAAGGGGGTTCCTGCGTCGTTGCCTCGACGCCCGTCCATAGGTTCTCGTACTTCTCCTAAGAGGGGGTAGAGATGAGGGCTCAGATGCCGCTTCAGGACCATCACTGCGGGGGTTGTCCTCAATGATGAGAGTGGGCAACTCAGGCTCGGAAGGTGACGGGAAGTCAAGTGGCGCCGTGGGCGGGAGTGATGGCATAGGACTGGTGGCGGGTATCATTTCTTCTTCAACCGGGGCCTTTTGTGTTTCAATCAACGTATCAGCCAATATGATGGTGTCTTCTGTGTTGGGAGGTTGAGGATCTTCCGCTGCACTACCTCCAGGCGTCGCTTTGGTAGAAGCCACCAGCAGTGTCTCATTCGAAGCGGCAACGGCATTTTGAGAGTCATCAACGAGGGGAGTTAGCCCTTCTCCCCTCAAGTTCAGGTTGCTCGAACTCGGCTGTGGCGGCTCCCGCACATCTTGAGCGGCAATGCCCGTCGAGACCTTTCGCCTTTTCCTCGACGGCGCTTCTGACGATTCCCGCGTAACTCTAGGGGTGAAGCTGACTCGACCCATTTCCTCCTCTGCTTTTGCTCGCTTCCTCTCAATCCTCTTCCTGCGTTCCATCCGTCGAACAGCATCATCCGAGTCGCTGTCTGAGTCGAGAGGTAGAACCACCGTCTCATCCGTATTTTTCCTCTCTTGCGACTTCTTCATCGGCTCGTAATGCGCCAGAGGCTCATTTGCTCCCGAGGATTTAGGTGCCGGGGCCCGTGGCGTACGATCCGAGGACTCGGGGGACTGTGGGATCATTTCACCACCCGTGGACCGGCTGTTGAGCGGAGTTTCTGCGCCCTCAAGGTCGACATCCTTATCCCTCGACGATGTATCCGGTAGCTCATCCAGTCGCTGTGGACTCGATGTCTGGATGTTTGTTGGAGAAGACACATTGGCTCTATTCTTCAGTGGAGAGGTCTCAATGATATTGGGCGAGATGGAGTTGTAGAGGTTCGGAGAAGGACGGGAAGATGTCGGGCTGATCTTTTTAATGGCTGACGAGAATTGCGTCTGTCCAAAAAGCTGGCTACCGGCAAGAGGTGCGCCGATGCTGAGCTTTGCGCCGAACGGATTCTTAGGAACGGCGGGAGTCTCGAACGCGGCGCCCTGAGGCCGCCGGTATGGCGTGTGACTAGAGTTGAGTCGCGGCGTCTCGTCCGGCAGCCTCCAGTCACCTCTAGTATTCTCGAAGCCTGCATCCTCAGAAATCTGAGACGAGGGCCGCCCAACCTCACTCAAGTTGGCGAAGTTGACGGCACCTGTGTCGTCGGCCTGGAGTGTCCGAGGCTCGTTCGATGCCGATTGGGTATCGTCGTGCGATGGGCTCGAGGGCACAATGTCGCAATATTCGCTGTAATCGCGGTCGTCGTTTATTTGGGTTGGAGTCTGCTGCGAGAACCCCATCTTTCGCGGGATCGCCACGACGGGGGCGATTGGTGGTGATGGTGGGATGAGATTCTGGTCTATTAGTGGTTGAGGTGCATGGCGTTGCACATGCTTCGGCTGCGGGATGACATGACGCGTTTCAGAATCGTGGACGACATCGAGGTCGTGAGATTCGGACAGCAGTGGAAGCAGCCCAGAGCTTTTGCTGCCTACTGGGTTGACGCGATTCACTGAGAGGCGATCACTGTCGTCTTCAACATTGGAGGCCCGGGGTTTGGCGTATTGCTTTTGCGGGAGTGTCAGTGCCAACCCTGTCGAGAGCCCGGCCCAGTGCGACGGATCGCGAGCCTCAATTGCGGGTCCTGCATGTCGCGTCTCTACTGGTAACGCGTCGCGAGAAGCTGGGAGCTTTGAGTTGGCCGTTGAAGGGTCCTCTTGATCAGACGATAGTATTTCGACTTCAGTGATAGCTAAAAAACTCCTTTTCCGGGCCGAAATGCCTGATTCCGATGAGTAGGCCTCTTTCGGGAGTGAGCTTCGTATCTGTATTTCGCAATTAATGTTAGCGGCTAGCTGTACCCCCAACCTGATGAGGCGCGATACCCAGTGCAAGCTAGAGATCGTGGCACTGGCTAGGGGTACGTACTGTTCCAACGCCAAACTCTGCCTTGTAGGCCTCAAAGATGGCCTGGCTGTCTTGTGATTCGTTGCCGCCTGTTTGGACGAGCATTTCCGTGCGTGTCATGATGATTTGGCGATCATCTTTTTCGTCCTGCGTGGAGATACAGGGGATATTGTTTGTGGGAGGAGAGGTCATTAATTAACTTGCCGATTCAGCAACAAAAGAAGGGTGGATAGAAGGTGCCGCATGCGTCTCGCGCAGTTGACACGGAGTCACGTGATACCAACATAGACCAGTATCCGGTCTAAACACACTCTCCATTTCCCCGTCCAACCAACTGAAACCCATGGGCTGTTTATGCCTGTTTGTTCTTTGTGTCAATGTCAAATTGTTGGTTGGGCCTAGCTTTGGTTGGAATTGACTTGTCTTGTTTTCATTGTCGCTCGCAGCTTAGATTCAACTAGATGTCCGTTTCTCCTCTTTGTTTGATGACAGAGAACCCGGGAGATAGGTCAGATATCAACAACGAGGTTCAGCTAGACAGGTTGATGTTCTCAAATAGATTTGAACGGATGAGGATTGAGAAAGATACAAAACCCGTGATGGAAGCACGTCAGGTTCCTCTTTCTCTGCCTTCACCAAGCTCCCCCTCCACGACTCCAACCAATTGATTAACAAGCACCTCACTCAAAACTACCGAAAGTCACCAGACAGACAAAATGACCAGCACTTTCAAGATCAAGAAGGGACCCAAGGGGAGTCTCAAGCGCACCGTTCCTGAAGATTTCGAATACTCCAATGGCTTCACTGTGGTGAAGAGACAGTGGATCAGCTCCGAAAGTAGCGCTCAGAACAAGCCTACGCAACAGGCCCCCGTGAAATCCACCGAGGACAAGGGCATAAAAGACAAGCCCGCCGAGGACAAGACAGAGAAGCATTGAATCTAGGACAGGGGGGAAGGGAATCGCATCTGGATAGGGCTTGGACAACAAGGACTGGGGGATAGGAAGGGGTTGGCTCTCATACTCTCCATTACATTTATGTCCATTAACTAGATTGTTAAATATCAACATCCCGTCAAACAATTTTAAACCTCTTCATGAATATGTTAACAAACAGTGAACCGCTAGATGATCGCTAGATGAACCCATAGAAAGACCCAGAAGGGAAAGAAATCAGTAATCCCAATCATCATCATCTCCCCAATCTCCACCGGAGTAGTCTACTATCGGTTTCTTCGCCCACTTGTCCTCGACAGGCGGGGGGGTCGGAGGCTTTGTCGTTACCTCTGCTTGCACGGGTGGAGGCACTTCGATTCGCTTTTCTTGCCTGCTTGGAAGAGGGTCCTCGACCGGAGCGGGAGCGGGTGCCGGTGACGGTAAGTTGTGAGAAGAGAAGAGAGGTGCTGGGGAGAAGCTGCGCCCTTCGCCGGAGCCTGTAAAAGTTGTCTTGTACTGGGATGGTTGCGGAGATGGTTGCCGGGATGGTTGCGGAGACGGTTGTCGGGATGGTAGGCTTGAGATGGATGGCTTATGTTCGTGCAGGTGTGAAGATGGCTGCTCCGGAGAATAAGACACCCCAGGAGGGTCAGCGGTCACTACACTGTCAATCCTGACGTCCTCATCCCGCTGGATGTCATGGGACATCCGTTGTAGGTCCTGGGACCTTCTATACACCTGGACCACTTGAGGTCGCAGGACGAGCTGAGGCTTGGCCTCGGACACTTCAATGGTACTGATGGACCCGGCGTCTGACAGGCTGTCCCTCCTTTGCGACGACATTCTGCTGACGGACGAAAGTCCCCCTTCAGAGGCGGGAGGAGCTGGGTGAAGCCCAGATGGGGCCGGGGGACTATGGGGATGAAGTGAGTCTGGTTGAGAAATGTGAGGTTGGATCACAGGTGCTTCATAGTCGACTCGGGGGGGCCAACTCAAGTTGGGCTGGGCCAAGGGGGCCGGCTCAGGAGATGGGGTGGGCATGATCGGCGGTAGAGATGCAGGCTCCGGGGGCGTAGGGGCTTGGTTCGCAAGAATGAAGCTTGGCTCCGATTGGGGAGGCTCTGGCGTGGGAGTAAGTTGGTTGGTGACAAAGGAGCTGGGCTCTGGCTTGGGAAGAGCCGCTACATGAGCTGGTTGGGGCTCTGCTTCCGGAGGGGCTGTCATGGGCTTTGATTCAGGTTCTTGCATCGAGGGAACTGGTGCAGTTGATACCTGGACCGGCCCTGGGGGATACGGCCCTGGGGGCATCTGTCCAGGAGGCATCTGTCCTTGAGGCAAGCGGCCAGGCTGAGGACCCATGGCATTATTTCCTTGAGCATCAAGCTGCGGTTGGCCTTGTACTGGCTGTGGTCGGCCTTGTACTGGTTGCGGTTGGCCGTGTCCTAGTTGTGGCTGACCTTGCACTGGCTGACCTTGCACTGACTGACCTTGTACTGGCTGTGGTTGACCCTGTCCTAGTTGTGGCTGGCCTTGCACTGGCTGTGGTCGCCCTTGAGCAGGCTGTCCTGGACCATGAACGGGCTGTCCTGGCTGCCAGACCGCAGGCTGGGAATACTCGCCGCCACCCCATCTCGGAGGTGGAACATTCGCCTGAGCCATCGGCGATGCTGACTGCTGAGCCGTCGGACTCTGCGCCGAAGGCTTGCCCCCCTTCAACCACTTGAGCCACTTCTTACCCTCTTTGCCCTCCTTAGGCCCGGCACTCTGAGGTCCTTGCGGTGCGAAACCGGGACGGAACCCTGGAGACATGGGTGATTGCATATTCGGGTTCCACTGAGGTTGGCCCTGGGGGATCTGGATTTGGGGTTGAACACGGCCGTTGGGGCCCTGTGGGTGCATTTGGATAGGTTGGCCTCGTCCCTGAGCTCCTTGCGGGGGCATCGGGCCTTGAGGTCTTTGTCCCTGGGCAAGTACCTGTCCCTGAGGGGGCCTCTGCCCCTGAGGAACAAACTGGCCTTGCGGAGGCATCTGTCCTGGAGGAATCATTTGGCCTTGAGGCCTTTGCCCCTGAGGCGATATCTGTCCTTGAGGGGGCATTTGACCTTGAAGGGGCCTCTGCCCTTGCGGTGACATTGGGCCTTGAGGCCTTTGTCCAGCAGGAGGCATTTGTCCTGGAGCCATCTGCCCAGCCTGAGGTATAGGTCCTTGCTGCATTCGCCCTTGCGGAATCTGGTTGGGAACCATCTGACCATTCATCATCACGGGACCCCTTAGAGGCACTCCCTGAGGACCTTGACCCTGAGGCATTTGCCCGGGAGCATTCATCGGTCTTCCCTGCATCGGCATATGCCCAGGCATAGGGGCTTGCCCTGGCAGAGGACCCGGAAGCATCGGTCCCGAGAACTGTGGCTGGCCTTGGGGACCCATTTGCTGTCCAGGAGGAGGCATTTGACCAGGACGAGGACCCTGTGATGGATTGGGGCCTCCAGAGGGATAGGGCTGCGTCTGAACTGCCATAGGCTTCTGCTGTAATGGCACCTGGCCCGGCATCACTTGTCCCTGAGGACCTACACCTGCTTGAGGTCTCATCTGTCCCGGCTGAGGCATCTGCCCCTGGACCTGAGGAGGTACTTGTCCCGAAAGCGGCCTCTGGCCCTGTGATACCATCCCCTGAGGCACTGGACCCTGCGTCGGATACGGTGGTTGCGGCGTCTGGCTCTTCAGCACCATATTCGGCGGCGCCTGTCCCCTAGAAGGCTTCCGCTTCAGCGCAACTTGATTCTGCGCCGCCACCTGCGCAGGCGACATATTTCCCGTAATCCCGCCCATGTACTGCCCTTGGGGAGGAAACTGGGACTGCGGGGACATTTGCCCATGCGGCGAGGAGAAGCCCTGCCCCTGAATAGGCGTCACTGGGCTGTCCTGCAAGCTCGCCCTCCGGCTGCTCTCGGGTGACTGATGCACCGATGAAGCCATTGAACTGCGCCTCGTCTTCCCACTCATCGTCGATGACCGGCTGACCGTCCCGCTCGGCACCTCATCGTTCTCCTCAATCCGCCCCAGAAATTGCTGTCCCTGTGGCGGTGGTGTCGGCTGTGACGGGGAAGGTGACATTTGATACTGCTGTTGAGATACCACGGCTCCCTGAGAGGTCTGACGAAGCGACTGCGACCGCGAAAGTTGCTGCGGCGCCGTGTTATAGGACTGCGTCGCCGGCGGCGAAGACAACGGCGACCTCATGTTGGCCATCTGATCGGCACCCACGGAGCTGCGCCTCACGCCCTCCGGCGTCCCTCGACCAAGCGACTGCTTGCGCAGCATGTTCTGAGCCGCGACGGCATGGCCCTGACCCTCTGAACCCTGTGTCAGGAAATACGAGCCTGGCGGTTGCGGAAGTCCCGGTGCGGAGGGTGGCGTGGGTGTGAAAGTCGGAACGGAGGGGGAGGAAATGGAAACTGGAGACGGCGAGTAGTTGAGCTGACTGATGCTCCCGGATCGAGAACTGGGCGATGAAGCCTCGATGGGACTAAATGATGAATGGCGTCTGCCGTGGGCCGCGAGGGGCTTCGGCTCAAAGTCCTGACCGGACGGCATTGGGGCCGCAAACGGGGCCGCTTGTCCAGCCGGAGGTGGTGCTGTCGAGGACATATTCTGTACCTGTCCGCGATACGGCATATTCAGCCCCTGAGGCCCCAATGGCTGGGGCTGTCCACCTCCCATCATATTCGGCATCACGCTCGCCGGCCTAACCGGCTGCTGCACCCTCCCTGGCCCGCCAGCTTGTTGCCCCTGGGAATTCTGGTACCCTCCCGGTGCCGTCGACGCCGGCCGTTGGGAGGGCAACTGATCAGGCACAGTATTTACGCGCTGAACAACCATCCGGGGCTCCTCCCGAAGTCGCTGCTGCTGCGCGAGAGGCGCGGGAGTCATGGAAGCGGGATGCCGGCCTTGGGGGGGAGGCACGTAGCCATGGCCCTGAGACGGGGCTCCTCCCGGGCTGAACTGTCCCTGGGGCTGCGGCGGGCCCTGCTGTGATGTCCGTTTGTGCGCGGGCTTCAACACAGACGGTACATGTGATAGCTCGCCTTCTTGTGGCGGAACCAGAGACGCCAGTTGATCCTCGATGTCTTTTGCAGTCACGGGAGACCCAGCGTACGACTCCCTCCGCGCCGCGCGTCCGGCTTTCAGCACGGAGGGCACGTACGACAGGTTCCCCTGCGATGACGGAGGTCCTTGTGACGGCGACTCCTGAACCTGCACAACCGGTCCGGTTTCAATTGGCGCGAGGGGTGAGGGAGGCTTGGGTAGCGATGGCTCGTCAAGGGGCCGCTTGGGGGGAACCTGTGGGGGAGCTTGAGGGGGTGACAGTGCGGACGGAGTGTCAGTTCGCACAACACCACCAGTAGGCTGGCCCGGCCGTATATTCATCGCCATCGACTGCTCTTGTTGCAGCGTCATCCTTGGCTGTCTCGGCTCCTCCTGCCACGAAGGCGTTGATGTCCGAGGCACCTCCGCTGGCGAAGCCCGATGCTTATACGCCTGGAAGCCCGGCGCAGGTGGTGCAGGCGTTGGTATAGGCGCGGGAGCGGGAGCGGGAGTAGGTGCAGCAGGTGCAGGCGCAGGCGCAGGCGTGGGAGCCATCCGCTCAACAGTCGCTGGCTTCTTATTGATCTGCAACGGCGCAACATTATAATTCCTCAAAGACCCCGGTGCGTGCTGCGGCTCGTCCCTCTTGTCCACGGGACTCGAGTGCTCTGGCAGCTCCGCCATCATCGCCATGGCAGTTTCGATGGGCGCCAGGACGACATTATCCGCCATCTCGATCGGCGCCGGGTTCGTCTCTACCAGGGCGGGTGCGGTGTCGTGCGTAGCCATCTCGGCCATGATCCCGACGGGGTTGAACACGGGCGGGGGTGGTGGCTCGACGACGGGGAGCTCGAAGGGTACCTCGCGGCTGTCGATCATGAAGACGCCCTCGCTGGGCTCCTCGGGCACTGTTGCCGGTACGACGACGGGGTCGGCCATTATGGGCTCGTGTCGGGCGACTTCGCTCATGCCGACTTGCGGCGTCGTTCGCTCGCTGACGATGGGACTGACGCCCTTGGAGGGAGTCTTTGTCGGGCTCTTATCGACGCGGTCCTCAATGCCACCCGCCACGACCCTCCTCGCCGCCTCCTCCTCCTCTTCCGCAAGGGGACTCACGTCGGTATAGGCGCCTGGCCCGAGATACATAAAGTTCTCGGGCTGGAAAACCACATTCTCCGGATCATCATCCTCCCACATCTCGCTCACCGGCCGCGCAGACGCTGACATGTGCGCCTTCCGCGGCCCATTGCCCCGGCCACCACCACTCATCACCACGTTGTTCGCTCTCGGGTTGGTGTTGGTGCTCCCATGTCGCCGTACCTGCTGCTGCGACTCGAGACGCTCCTCGGGAGCGAGGTCTGGGGCCGGGGCGGCGGCGTCGACAAAGTCGGGGAACTCATCGCCCTCCTTTGGGAAATGATACTGTATGTGTCCCGTGGGCTTGTACTTGTAGAACCAGCGCTGGCCATCGTAGTCCCATTCCCAGCCTTCGGGGAGGCCTGCCATTGTGGGCGTCGTTGCTCTGGACGGGGACCTAGGTAGGCAGACGGTATTTTGCGTTGGTCGGGGTTCGGTTTGTTCGTTTCTCGGTATCGCCACGTCCCTGTGCCTTTCCACTTGGGTCGATACTATTGCACAGCGGCAGCGGCGGTCCGCATAGTTTTTCTTCCGTGTGTTACTTGAAGTTCTCGTTGTCGCTGGAGTCGTTGATTGGGTTGGGTTCGTAGGGTGATTTGGACCCCCAGGATAACTAGGGCAAGCTAGCAGAGAGAGCTATACCTTCTACCTGGATGGGGGCGGTTGCTAGGTTGTCAATGAAGAGAGACAGAGAAGGGGAGGTAGGTAAGTAGAAAGAGATGCAGCCACAAGAGCAGGGTTGACAGACAGGTCTCCTCTCCCACGACTCAAAGGTGACAGTTGTGCCTTTCACTGGCTGTCCTGTCGCTCTCCTTCTTTGGGAGCCCCCTTGCGCCTGAATTTGAGCCTTGACGCCTGAGGGGAAGGAGTTAAACGCCAGCAAGTGACGACCCGTGTGAGGGATTCACTGTCAAGGCATTCTAACGGCCCCAACCGTTCAGCCTGATTCCTGATTCCCACCCACGGGGAACCGAACCCAGCCCACAGGGCTGCCCACTTGACGGGGGGTGCACCAAAGAGGGCCGTGGCAGCGGCTGAGCGTCGTTGGGCAGGATTATCATTGGACACAGGTTCCCGTAGGGCGCCTCCTCGGGTGGAATTGCCGGGATGGAAGGGAGGGGGAGGAGACGAGGGGGACCCTTTTAATTACCAGTGATAGCTTGCTTTTAGCGTGTTAGTCGCGGCTTGCGCAGCTTGGCTTGGTCTAGGATTGGGGCCTAGGCTTTGCGAGACGCACTTTATACACGACATTCCATTATTCCTTGGTCGATTCCTGTAATTCAGCCCTCTTAGGGAGTAGTAGACGCGGATATCGTTTTAAGATCTCTGGCTTCCTATCAACTATAATGCTTCGTAGGTAATAGTAAGAACTAGTTACCTACCCAGCTGTCTAGATGAGAATGACTCTCCTCCATCTTCTCAGTTACATCATTACCCGTCACCTCCGCAGGGCAATCCCTCCACTTTCCACGAGTCTGTGGACCCCTGTTACTCTCAATCTTGGCTCTTTTTTTTAGGTTCTTTGTCATCGGGTCATTAATAGGCGAGACAATGTGATCCATAATTGTCTGACTCTTGAAACATACATACAATCGCGTCTTGTAAACATCCATCATATTGCTTCTCTATGTATTAGATCCCACTGAACCATCCTGTAACTGCCTAACTAGCTTGTCTAGTCACCTCAAAAAGCAGAGCAACAGGCAGCAGTAGCCCTGAATGGTCGTCAAAAGACCACGTCATTCACAAAAATCTCTCCTTTTTCCCCCCCAATCCTTGTCTCAGAACCCTCACCACGTGATCGAGGCTGAGTGCGCCACCGAAAAGCTATCGTACTACTATCATTGCAACAAGATCAAAACGAAATGAAATATTAAACATGTCAAACCAGATTTTGTTTCTATCGTGCTTTCGGGCTCATCATAAATTGTCGTAAAAGTTGTATGTCGTGTTCGTGTGTATCTGTGTATATCCCATCCCAGTCACTCCCTCTCCCGGATACAGCCGTGTGTTGATGTTGGCAAGTTCGCATCGGCATCTTATACCATCTCGCCCGGCCGCTGGCTCTTAGACCTACTCCGCATGCGGTTGCTAAAGACGCGCGATCGACTCTCCGTAGATGAGCGGACCCGTTCAACGCCTGAAGAGCTCGCCCGAGATTCTATCTCCTCTTCGATCCGAGAGGCGAGTTCCTTCTCCCGGATCGAGGCCAGTCGATTCGCGTGGACATTCTCACGTCGCGTTTCAAACACGTCCTGGAAGTCGTGCATATTAGAGTCGGAGACCGAGCCGGCTCTCTCACTGCGACGGCTGTATCCTGATCCCTGATGGGTCAGGTTAGGGCCCTCAGAACGATCCCGCTGCTCGCGATTGTGATCATGGTTATCTTGACCCTGCTCCTTTCCATATCCTGGCGGGGGCTGCATGCCGGTCCAGTACATGGGGTGATCACGACTACCACCAGGCTCGTTGCGGAATGGAGACTGGATGCCGACATTCACCATCTGCCCCATGAGCTCCGTACAGAACTTGTTGTGCCTATTCAGACGCAAGAGCTCGTTCTGGAAGTTGCTCTTGTGGAAGAAGATAATGTTCATTGTGCAAGATCGCACCTCGTCCAGCTGGGTCATCTCGGTGATGATGCGAGGCTGATAGTCACGCTTGTTTTCTAGGCAGAAATCAAGCATTCGTGCTTTGAGGTCGTCGATCATGTACTGAGGGGTGCCGAATCTCATGACAAGTTTGATGGGGTCGGCCAGGCCGTTCGACCGTCGCTGGTTGAGGATGAAGAGGTTGTTCAGCAGCGAGTTAGGGGCTTGCACAATGTGCCCCTGCATCTTCTTGAACTCGGTGTAGAGGAGAGAAATCTCGGTAACGTAGTAGTCGTCGCCCATCATCAGGTCGCCGGTAGATCCATAGACAGTTACGCGATCACCGACATCAAAGGGGTGCTTGACAAAGACAAAAATAATGGACTGGAGGAACTCCTGAGCAGTAGCCTGGAGCACCCAGGCCAGACCCAGAATCACCGTGCCCGCGGAGCCGAGAGCAGCGGCAGCAGAGCCTGAAATAATGGAGATGAAGACAACGATGGTGATGATGACGATGATACAAAGGAAGACCTTGTCCAGTTTCTTGATGACCGAGTCGAGATCCTTCAGCGAAGCCGCGATCGCCTTCTTCTCGAGGTGAATCTCATTGCACACAGCTTCAAACTCGTCAAGGGAAATGTCGCCGTTCATGTCCTTGTCAAACATTGCGAAAGCACATTCAGCTTCCTCTTCGGAGCTAAAGACCGTCTTGAGGTCATCAAGGTAAACGAGGTCTTGATCCCTCCTGACGACGTTTCGGTAGATGAGTCGAGCCAGCGTGTGGGATGAAGATGTTGTTCGTAGAAGCTCAGAGACGACCTTTCGGGGGTGGTTATTGTTGACCTTGCGACCGATCAAGTCGTTTCCAACGCGGCCTGCGACATAACCGACCTTGTTCAACGCCCGCTGGGCATTGTCCTGGAGCGTCTGCATGGGAGTCTGGGCGCCACTAGCAGAACCGCTCCCGCGCTGGAAGAAGTAGTCGGTCTCTTCATTATTGGCCTTGGCGTGTTCGAAGAGGCGAACCAGTTGGCCAATGTCGGTCTTGTTGTTGTCGATTCGAGTGGCATAGGTCCTCTGATGGAACGAGGTCGCTATCCACTGAATGAGGATCTTCTCGACGAAATTGAGAGTAGCCAGAACAAAGAAGGCGATGATGACCTTGTTGACGATAGAGATCCAAGGCTGGCTCGAGCCTTCTTTGTCCTCGTCATCCACCCTCACCCGGTGGCCATTGACAGTTGGCATGAAAGAGATGAGGATAGCTAGCATCCACAGAAAGAGGGCAGTGTGGAGCTCGAGCTGTGCGCCTATGTCTCTCCACTTCTTGGGCGTTGTCGATCCGAACAACTTGGCTCCTGTCTGAAAGGTCCAGGGCATGAGACTCGTAATCATTCGTGAAACCCAAAGAGAACCCCAGACGATCTGAAGCCATATACCGAACCACATGAGGTACACGCCGCCCTTGCCCCCCACGGCACGATCCCCTGTGTTGAAGGTGAAGTAACCGAGCAGTACAGGGATCAAGAGAATGGCGGCGCCGGGGAAGAGGTAAAGGCAATAGCGAACAAAGCGCGGGAACTTTCGAAGAAAGACCCAGAACTTGAATAGGGCTGCATTGGGATCCCTCTTCTTTTCGTGGAATGTCTCGGAAGGCATAGGTTGGTTGAAGGCATCTTCAGGCTCGATATTGTGGGCTCGGTTTCTCATATAGCTCGAGGCTTCGTTTTCGTTGGCAGAAACAGCACGCTCTACGCGGAGGAGTTCGAGATCGTCATTCAGACGATTGTCATCGGCACGCTGACCGGAAGGAGAGGCAGCCTTCGGGGAGACGCTGCCATGATAGGTAGGGGCGAGTGTGTTGAAAGTGTCGAGCGAAGGAGCGGAGACCTTTTCGTCAACGATACCGTCTGACGAGCTGTCTTTTCGTTGCTCGCGTTGATGAGGATCAGTCGTCTCTCGATGAGGTTGAGGGGGATCTGTGGCGCCCGCCATTGTGACCCCCATTGCTCGATGCTGAAAACGCAAGGGTCTATCGATGAAGTGTAAGACGAGAAGTCCTCCAAGGGTGGTATCGACGCCGGCCTGGGGTATATAAGACTCCCCGGTAGGGGATGGGAACCAGTCTGGAGAGGCGATCGAGGTGTGGAGAGACTGTGACGAAATACCCACTCAATAACGGTCGGTATGTGGGAGTGTGAGAAAGCGAGAGACTTGGAAGGAAACTGAAGAAGTGGATCGATGGAGCATTGGCGATGACATCGATGGATCGAGATTTGAGGTCGTCCAATTCGTTTGAAGGGAACCGGCCAGTTGTGAGTGCTTCGTATAACAGAGCCCAACGATGACAGTAGAGGGGCGCCGCGATGACTTTAACCAAGCGATGTTTGACGAATTCTCGCGATAAGTTGGTCAGCAGTTTTCTAACCTCATCGACGCCGAAACGGATCAAATAGAACTATGGGGATGTCTGATGAACCGACTCCTCCAGGTCGGCGGGTGACTGGGGAGACAGCCGATTTAAGAGATCGCCTGTGTGAGCCGTGGAGCATGGAGACCCAAACAAGCAAGCAAGAGCATGATAAAAGACTGGGTCCTTGATAACCTTGGCTCAGGATGGATAACAGAATCAATGGAGGGCCAAAGTGGTCCCCTGATGATGTATGGTTCCTTGCCATCTGTTAGGTGTAGTGAGGGTGCTCGCCTCCTCATCCCATTAGCTGTTTTTCTTTCTCTATGATATCCATCACACAACGTAGTAATTCCCACCATCATCCACGTGGTCTGGAGGAGAGAGCTGCAAAGAGGAAGAGAAAGAAAAAAAAAGAAAAAAAAAAGAACCAGACGTGATGGGGGCTCCCATGTTTGAAGCATGTTTGGTCCCTGGATGGCCCGAAGGAGGTGCAGCTTGTGGAGCCGCCGGGTCAGGGCCAAGGCAAGCCACCCAGGTCCGACGGGCGCCGGGATGTTTCGACGGACCCATCATTGACGGAGCCGGAAGTGGATCGTGTCACGGTGAGGTGGAGGGGAGGGGCATGGAAGGAATAGTCCCAACAGGGAAAGCCCGAGGCCGTCTCTCCCAAGACTTACCAAGACTTAAGGTTCCCAAGGTTTCCCAAGGTTTCCCAAAAAGTCCAAGTCTCGCCCCTACTCGTCATGACCTGACAACGCCGTCTCGATTTCAGACTGACGGTGGTAGACAAGCCGGGACAAGATGGGACAAGTTTCGGGTGGTGGGCCGCAAAATGTGAGAGAGATTGAGAGAAAAAGAATCACCTCGTGGTGATGTTGTCGATCACTGAAAGATGCACGCCCATCCATCGCTCGGTCGTCAACCGCGGGTTCAAAGCAAGAAGGGCGGGATGGTGGTGTCTGTCGCACGACGAAATGCAGACTCTCCCTATTTCTCGCGTCAAACCCAGGATCCCAATTCAACCAGCAGCGCGCGATAAGCCCTTCCCCCTTGTACTGCATACCAGACGAATCTCGCCTTATGAAAATCCTTTCCGGCAAGGGAATCGTCCACCGCAAACGTGCAGAGGCTAAACACCATCCCCTCAGACCACGGCCGACTTGGTGTCGCCATCTCAAGACAACCCGCTGACGTCACACAAGTGGGAAGGGGAGGGAGTGTGTGCTGACAGCGAAGACTGGGGTCCGTGATTATGTGAGTGTTTTTTTGTCTATCGCAGCGTGATGATCATGATGGCGTTGATAAAAAGACGTGTGTGATTGAAGATCTCGGATTGTGGGAGGATCATTCTTGAAAACAACTTTTCCAGAGCCTCAAAAATGGAAAGCCCTTTTTTCCTTTTCCATACATCCTTCCGCGTCTCGTCCTCTTCGCGGTTTAACTCAGGCACCGTCCAGTCCCACATCCAACTCTTACTGTGCAGCCACGCCGTCATCGTGGGGGCACCACCCAGTCCACTTCCCAGAGCCTCACTGTGACCAGGGAATTCCAGGGGGCTGCTTACGCCAGCTCCCCAAAAACTAGGTGCCTCAACAGCCAATCCGATAGGCGCTGATTGAATTGACGTTTCACCACAGCCCAGGCCAGCTTCAGCGCTCGCAGCCCACCACTCATCACCACCATGTGCGCGATCCCTTTGTCTCACCAACATATCAACCACAGATGAATCGATCGTCTTGGTACGTCAAAAAAGGTTGGAAGATATCTACCCGCGATGATGAAACAGGGGAATTACACCATTCTCCTCCCCCTCCGGAGTTTTCATAGAGTCCGAACGATGGCATCCAATTCGAGCAGCTCCACCATCAACCGTCGATGCCGACCGCATGAGGGCCACCTTGGGATCAAGATGGATGTGTGGGAAATATGCCCTGCATAGGTGCCTACTTAGGTACCTACCTAGTGTTACTGGGAAGTAGCGCACCAATCCCACGGCGCTCTGTTCGGTACCCTGACATCTTGGGTGGTTGTATTTCCGCACCTAGAAGCACGCGAGTTGTGGTTGGCAGCCATCATGACAGCTATCATGTTACAACCTCGCAACGTCAACCTCGTGGGTAGCAGATCTGCAAATGCCACCACACCTTGATTGAGAGTGTTAAAATTCTCCATGTCATATCATCCCCAACTTCCGCCCTCAGCTCAGTGGATATTCACATGCATCCAGTTCGGGTAACCCTCAGGACATCTCGATCCATCGCGAGTCGTCTTTCTCAGTTGACAATCCTTCAATGACGAGTCACCTACCTCTCCATGAAATGAGAAAACCCAAACGTACCTTGGACAATAGAAACGGCTTGAATCTCATCTTTGATTTGGCCCGTGCGTGCCCGATGCTCTCAGAAATCTGCCTAGCTAACTACCTAATACACACCTCCATGCAGATCTCCCGGAACCTGCGGCCCATACACCCGTGCTAGATCCCTCCAGGGGCTACCTCAGATGTGGTGAAGAAGCTCGAAATCTCTACAATTGCGACTGCTAGCTCACTCAAATTCGCCCATGATGCGGTGACAACTGTCGATACCTACCCCTTCAGCAATCTACCTCTTCACACAGTCATCTCTACCGAGACGAACTTGATCATCGCAATCCACGCGCGGATGATTCCGCCAGAATGTCCACATTCAAGGGGCCTCCATTCACGGCCCATGACCAAGCTTACTCTATTCTTGGCTACTCTCCACTCTAATCAAACCGTCTACGCAAGCTTAATACTCCAGTCCTCTCCAATCTTGGCGCCAACACGGCCCACGGTCGCAAAGGCTGCCCTGCTTCCCTTGGCCGCGTGATATTGCACCTTCACTGTCCACGTTCGGCCCTCGGACTCAACCTGCACCTCCTTCTGGTCCCAGGCAGCCGATGCGCCCACAATGATAATCTTGTCGACATAAACCTTCTCCATGGCCTTGAGCCACTCGCCAGCCTTGATTGACGAGGTGTCCCGTCCCTCGGCCTCCAAGGACGTCAAGGTGTTTCCACTAAGCGTAAACTTGCGGTGAATGTACTGGCCTTGCTCGTGTTCAAACGTGTCTCCGTCATCCACGTACAGCTCGCCCTCGGCTGCTCCAGCCTTAGATGCCGATACGACAAGAGTGTAGTCGTCAAATCGCATGGAAGCGCTTGATCGTCGGGGGATATCACGCCGGGGAATGATGTGCCCTCCACGCATGAGAATAGGGATGCGATCCAGCGGTGCGGCAACCGTGAGGTACCTGCCCTTGCGCGTCTTCTGCACCTCGTAGTCAAAGTAGCCGTAGTAGACCTCATCATCAGGGATCCAGATGCCAGCCGACTCCTTGCCTTGCTCGACAACCGGCTTTACCAAGAGGCCAGTTGAACCAACAAAGAATTGGTCTTCAACCGCCAAGCCTGCCTCCTCAGACGGGTGCGTCCAGAACATGGGTCGCAGGATAGGGCTTCCATCCTGATTCGCGTGATAGAATGCCGTGTACCAGGCGGGAAGTAGGCTGTATCGCAGTCTCAGTGCCGCCGTAGCAATCTGGGTGTATGGCTCGCCAAGAAGGTAAGGCTCTCGGCGACGAGCATCAATGTGAGCATGAGCTCGCATGAACGGGTAAAACGCTCCGGCCTGGTACCAACGAGCGAGTAGGTCCTTTTCGGGGTTTCCAAAGAAGCCACCAACGTCAGCACCCGCAAAAGGGAAGCCAGAGATGCCCTGGTTGAGAATCATCGGGATGGAAGCAGCAAGGTGGCCCCAGTCAGCTTGGTTATCACCAGTCCACATGGCACCGAGCTTCTGCGAGCCAGAGTAGAAAGATCGTGTCAGGACGAATGGCCGTCGAAGCTCACCCTTCTGGCGAGAAAGCAGCGCCTGGAATGTCGCGTTGTGAAAGGTAAGGCCATTGAGGTTGTGGATATCCCGATGCTCCCAGCCGCCAAAGTGGATGTTGTCCTTGGGCATAGTAGTCTCTGGTCCATTGAAGACGGAGGGTTCGTTCATATCATTCCAGATAAAGGTATTCTTCATCGTACCCTTGAATTTGTCGTAATCAAAGAGGGACTTCCACCAGTCGATCGCCTTGGGGTTGAAGCAATCAATCCAGTGAGAAGAACCGGGCCAGCACCAACCCTCATAGATCTTATCCTCCTTGTTATGGACGGCAAGGTCTTTAGACTTGAGCTCAGACACAACGGGGTAGTCACCTTCGTTCTTGATATGGGGGTCAATAATGACAACCAACTTTCTTCCATGAGAATCAAGCTGCTCCCCCATGCTAAGCGGCTCCCCAAACGAGTGGGGATCCCAGGTGAAGTATTTCTTGCCATCGGTGTACTCGATATCCAGCCAGATGACGTCGTACGGTATCTTGGACTTGTCCATCTTGCGGTCGACATCCTTAACATCGTCAACCGAGATGTAGTTCCATCGGCACTGGTGATGTCCAACGGCAAACTCTTGGGGCATGGCGGTATAGCCGGTCAGCTCGCCATACTTCTTCGTGAGGTCGGCAGGCGTGGGGCCCATGAAAACAAAAACATCAAGAAGACCGGTTTCCGAGATCCAGTGAGTGTGAGTGCTCGTTTTAGCGCTCACTCCGAGGCTCAATGGGTTGATGTTATCTTTGCCCTTGACAATATCAACCCAGGTCTCAGCGACGTTGAACCAAAAGACGCCCACGGAGGAATCCTTGCGGTGAGCCTGCAGAAATGGGATAGCACCATAGAGCGTCATGGGACTATCAAGGATGTACTCAAAGACATCCGCGTTGTACATCCTGTATGGTTCATCGTAGTTGCCGTCGCCGCCACGGGTCTGCTTCAACGACAGGGGTCCAGTGTGCTCAGGGATACCAAACACATGCTCATACCCAGGGAAAGAAATGTCCAGGGCGACGCTCTCAGGACCGCGAGGCTTGGTATCGGTATTTCCACCAAAGGTCTCATCCCACCAAGTGCTCTCGTCCTCGGTCGCTTTCTCTCCTTCCTTATTCTCAACCTTGGGTCTCCAGTGTTCCATGTTGAGCAAGCCACGGTCGTTGAACCTGATATGCGAGGCCCCGTCACGCCGAAAGTCAATCTCTAACGGCGAGAACTTGATGACGGCTTCATACTTGGACTCCGGACCGTACTTGACACTCAGCTGGCTCTCGTCCTGAAACGAAACCTTGGCATCCTTGTCCAGCTCCAGGCCACCGACAAGAACCCAGTCATCAGCTTCATTGTAACGCTCCTTTCGAACAGTGCTGCCGTCTCGCAACACGATGTCCTTGTTTCTTCGCTTCTCTTCGTCCATCGTAACGCGAGCGGTGCCGGATTGGAGGAATGAGATTGTCAGGGGGAGTCGCACGGTGTCGCCCTTGGTGTCGATGGTCTTGACAACGACGGCTTGAAGCTGACCATCGTTGAAAGAGATCGAATCTGCGGGGATGACATATGGTGAATTCCAGTTGGAGCCTTGAGAGGCAGCATCGTCGGCATAGGCGCGGTTTCGCTTGCAAAAGCCAGATTGATGGCATTTCTTGAAGTCGTGTTCCTTGACGGCGACTAAGACAATGGTCAGTTCATTCTCCGGGACAGCCCGCACTGGGTAACAGAGATATCTTACTGGCAGGCTGAATTAGGCAGACCAGCGTGCCCAACAGCAGCAGCAGCGCCGTCCATCGACGCGACAGCACCATGGTCAACCTCATGGCGGCTCCAGCGGCCAATCACCGACCTGTCAGCAAGGGGGAAGGAAAAACAAAGAACAGAAAGCCCAATTCCGCTTAAATAAATCAGAATAACATAGATGAATGGGATTTTTAAAGTTCCACAGCTCAACTCCGATGCTGCAGACTGATGTAGATGGCGATGTTGATGTCGAAGTTACCCTGTGGTGATGCTTGGGCTTGATGCTGAGGTCAAGCTGTCCCTTGGTAGGTCGTCTCAAGAGCGAGAGCTTCAATCCTAATCGGGACTGGTACGGGACGCAGGGGTGTGGATGCGGTGATGGAGGGGTTTGGCCCGATAATATCATATATACATTATAACGATGTAAGTTCCTCGTCTTTTTGCATTTCGAGCTCTGTGTGTTTTTCTCACCGTCAGATCCATTCCATTGAGTTTGATGTGTCCTAGCACTGTACTGCAGTTCAATCACTGCTCATGGTTGGCTGTTCAATCTAGACGCAACCTGCAAGAGTCTTTGTCCTAGGCGGTTTGTTTTACAATGGATTTTGCGAAACTCACTCTAGATACTGACTGACACTATGCGAAAGATCTCCTTGTGCTATTTTAAAGCCCATTTCACCTCAATCTCATACCTCAACCGTCGGATCCCCTATCTTGACACCTTTGCACAGCAAACGATCATTTAAAGTCACGTGTCCGTGCGAATACAGCCCGTCTCGCACTCACCAACCCCTCAACGCCAGCTCATCATGGCTGGTGAGCCCCGCCAACAACAGGACCCCGCTTCCACCGTCCAGAAGAAGCACCCCGATCAACAGCACAACCCGTTACTGCGGAGAACAGTGGAAAATCTGCCCCCACTAGTTTTTATCCTCCTCTTCACCCTCCTCGCCTTTTGCACCTTCTTCTCTCCGTCTCCTTCTAGCCCTGATCCTTCAGTTGTGCCAGATACCAAGTCTTCTTCCTCTACTCCCACTCCCCAAGTCATCACCGACTCTTCCAACTTCGCAATGTCTTCCACCGAGCAGACGTAAGCTACCCCGCCATCTCCCCGTCAGGGTTGATGCCCCTCGATCCTGTTCGGACGTGTTGCTGACTCTCTTCCAGCTTCATCGCTATCAAGCCTGATGGCGTCCAGGTAAACAATCCCAGAACTCGGCCCCTGCGCGACCCGACGAAGCTTGATAATTGACGCGCATTGTTTCTAGCGTGGCCTCGTTGGTCCCATCATCTCCCGCTTCGAGAACCGAGGGTAAGGGGACTGCTCCTCGAATGTATCGTACGTTTTCTGGGAGACTAATGCTTGGGAACAGCTTCAAGCTTGCCGCCATCAAGCTCGTCTCCCCCTCTCGCGAGCACCTCGAGACTCACTGTTCGTCGCCAAAGCATTTCTTAAACCTGAAGGGTGATTGCTGACCGCTTCTTCTAGATGCTGATCTCGCTGAGAAGCCCTTCTTCCCTGGTCTGATTCAGTGTATGTCTGCTCCATGCTTCACCAACAACCCCGTCCCCTTCTAACACAGTCAATAGACATGTCCTCCGGCCCCATCTGCGCCATGGTCTGGGAGGGCCGTGATGCCGTCAAGACTGGCCGAGGTAAGTCCCACCTCATCCCTACTTGTCATCATACAGCAATTGACCTTGTCCTAGTCATCCTCGGTGCCACCAACCCCCTTGCCTCCGCCCCTGGCACCATCCGTGGTGACTTCGCCATTGACGTCGGCCGCAACGTCTGCCACGGCTCCGACTCTGTCGAGAACGCCAAGAAGGAGATTGCCCTCTGGTTCAAGGAGGACGAGGTCCTCAACTGGAAGACTGCCCAGTTCGACTGGATCTACGAGAAGCCGTAGATTATCAGCGAGGTGTAACCTTGGATGATGGAATGAAAATACACGTACATGTAGGATGAGTTCATCTCGATGGGTATGAAAAATCAACGACATGGATCTTCTCAGCATCTTGATTGGTATTGCCTGCATGATTTACTTCTTCCGAGTGAAAAGACCCTTTCCCCTCATGAGAACACTGGCAAACCAAGGCGTAGCCCAGACACTCGCAATGATTCGGACTGGCAACAATGCCTTTGTAATGGCGTAGGCGAGGGCAATCTCCACTACCACTTTGTATCGTCCATCCCCCTCATGCCAGCGTTCCACGGCATCCTGGGATTCGGACTTGGAGCCCTCCGCCGTTGGCGACTTTAGCTCTACGTCCTCCTCGTCCCGACCAAACCCAAACCACCCCTTCCGTTTAAAGTACCTCTCAAAGCGTGTGACTCCATCCTCGAGATAGCCACCAAAATGGCCCATTACATAGTTCAGGGGAACGTAATCGGTAAAGTGAAACAGCCCAAACAGTCCAATGACTGGAACTATAGCCGTTATTTCGTGTAGGATCAGGAATGATACAACATGCGAGACGGGCGCGTTGCGCAGGCCGTTGGTGTATTTCTGCAAGCGTTGCGGGAGCTTGGAAGCAACGCGGTCGATGCGGGAGGCTTTGGATGACTCCGCGCGAGTGAGGAGGCGGAAAGGAGTTCCATGGCGGAAGATGGGGCGCCAATTGAGTGCGAGGGGGTTCCGACGCATCGCGAGCGCTTTTTCCAAAGCCGAACTTGAGTGCGCTGGTGTGTTTTTCAGGCGTTGGGCTGCTTCGAAGGAGTGGTGTTGGGAGAGACTAGGGTGGTCAAAAGATGAATGGTTTTTAATTCATTGCCTTAGTAGTTACTAAGCAGTCACGTCGTCAATCCCTCAATAACTAGATTTAGAACCAAGATCAAAGGTAATTGACACGAGTAGTGACATAATATATATTGAATTATGTATATTGAATTAAGAATTCCTCAAATTTCTTGCGTAGCTTCCTGTAACAATTGCGACTGATTTCGGAGTATAGGGTGAATGTCATTCAGTTGGTCGCAAATCGAGATGCCGATTGGCCAGATAGGGAAGGTCTCCCAGGTTGTCGGCTGCTGGTTTCTATACAGCTTCCCAAAGGTCAATTAGAAATGTTACACTAGTAGCGGTGAATATCTGAAAAGACCATTTTCTACGGAAGCCTTAACCCATACCAAGGGTTAATTGGAACTATTACTCTTGATAGAAGTGTAACCTTTTCCCCACATGTGTCAATTTGCCAAGGTTCTGAAAGCTCCTGAACCCAGTCGGCGAAAAGTCACCTCTTCAATGTTGTTCTGTCAGATTTTCGTGAAACCTTTGAAACATTCCTTAAGGTAGCAATGTTGTAATAGACGTACTAGGTATCTGGCCAATCTAGACGAGATGCTCATGGCATGGAATAACCCCATCGATCAGAGGACTTGGTAAGGAGTCTGGTTTACATAAGGGAGCAATGATGATGGTTAAATTTGCCACGGTATTGCTTGCTTGCAAGGTAGAAAAAAGATACTAAATCCATTTAATTTTCGCTATGGATATCTATGCTCTGCCCTACCTACCTACCAACCTCCATGGTAAAACCGCGATGTTTCAGTCGATTGCAACGGGAGCTTCCATACCTTGGTACATGCCTGGATCGGGAAAAGTGGGTCATGGGCGGTACGTACAAACTTGTATCTTGGCACACCCCAGTTTCTATCACGCGTCACAATCCTCCTGTGGACTTCATCGCGCCTGCCTTAACTTCCAACGCTTCTTTTCTGCCTCTCTTTAAACAAATCCCCTTTCCACCTAATACCTGCGAGCATGCAACCATAATATTGAAACAACCAAGACTTCACCAATGTCTTCCCAGTCGATACGCTTGCGCCTTGTCGTCCGTCGACACAACGTCCCCGAGGTCAAGCTCGTCTGGCCTTGCGTCGCATCCGAGGATCTTTCCGTCGCAAAACTTCTCACACAGATCAACGAGGTCATACCCCTAGAGAGCGGAGAATGGGGACTGGAAGATTATGCCGTCGAGCTTTTCGACGCCAAGGGAGACAGCTTTGAGTGCTTGCATTTCCAGCAAGTTGGCAAAGTGTTGAAGGAGGATGACCAGGTTCTGTATGTGACTCCATTCCGAACAGAGCTCGAGTTTGACGAGGCTGACTTGCTACAGGATTCGTTCGCTCCTCACCGAGGACTTGAAACGGCGAAGACTTAGTGGGCGGCACCAGATTTCCTTCGACGGCAAGCACCTCATCGACGGCCTCGCTTTTGGTAGGCCTTGGCTCAGAGCTCCGCGAGATCGCCCTGCTCTCGACTTGCCCCCTCGTAAGCGCGCTCGAATCGCATATGAGAATGATGACGAGGACAAGGACGAGTACGAAGACCAAGATGATACCTCGTATATTGAGGAGGACCAACCAAATCGCCTGTTGTTAGAAGGCCCCGAATCGACCCAAGTTGAAGAGCCTAGTCGCGTTAGTGTTCATGCACGGTTCGACGACTCGGATCTGGTGAGAGAGGTATACTACGATGATCCATACGCATACATACCAGACGACGCGAGTGATGACGAAGCGGCGGGCGAGGCAGATGAGCAGGTCCCAGGCGTGGATGATTACCCCATTTCGGACGATGAAGTCTTGGCCGATGACGAGGATCTGAGCGAAGAATTGAGGCTCCTACAACAGGACAACGCTCTCATTGAAGACAACCCAACAGGTGACCAATTGCATCTCCAAGGGGTTGATCACGGTGCTCCACAGGGCCTTCTCACCATCCCAGATCTTGATCTTGGGTCCCTCGATGATCTTACCGCCCTGCGCTCAGCGTTTCCCCTAACATCAATATCAACCGTTCATGCCGAGCTGCTCCGTCAAGGCAAGAATCGACGGTCGACATTTCAAGCTCTCTCCAGGTTCAACGAGCCGACGATGAGCTTTGACGAGATGATGGATCGCGCGCTGATGGGATTCGGTGGCGTCTCACAGTCAGGTCTGCTGAGCCAGGAAAGCACAATGTTCCGGGGATTCGGCAGCCAGGCGTCTGAGACCGCGAGCCTTGGAGGAATCATCAAGCCGACGAGGCCATTGATTGAAGAGGTGGAAAGTATCGACATGCCGGAACCGGAACCTACCGAAAGTGTTGTTGAAGCTGTGACGTTGGGGACTGCCAGATTGATTCAGATGGTCAAACAGATGGATGATGGCGATTCATCAAGCAGCAGCTCAAGTTCTGATTCTGACTCTGACTCTGATTCAGCTTCGGAGTCAGCTTCGGAAGAGGATTCTTCAGATGAAGATCCGAGCGATGACAGCGATTCCGATGATTCCTCGTCAAGTGATGAAGACGAAGATATCGGTTGGACTCTTTTCCCAGCATCAGGCGAAAACAACAGGTATGATGGGGATTCCATGGACTCATCAAGCTCTTCAGACACCCATTCAAGCTCGTCAGAGTCCGAGTCCGAGCCCGGTTCAGATGCAGGGATTGACGCAGCAGTCGATGAGGATTCCTATGAGAACAGTAACAGTTCCAGCGACGACGAATCTAGCAGCTCGAGTGATGAATCGGATTCGGCGTCCGAGCCGGAAGAGGTGTCCTCGAAAGCACATGGCTTAGCCGTGACATCGCAGGATCCCAAACCTTCCAGGGCGCCTCCGGCTTTGGATGTTGCGAAGGCGGCTGAACACTTCAATTCCCAGGCGACCGAAGCGAGCAACCCCGAGGGCCAAGGCTTGTCGAGGACTCGAAAGCGTAACGCCAGAAGAAGGGAGGCCAAGCGCTTCAAGGCCTTACGTGCCATGGAGGACACACCATCCCAGTCTCCGTCAATTGGCGAGGTTGCCAGCGAAGATCAAGAATTCCTAGCACGCAAGCGGGCGCTTCTCAGTGCCATTGGCGAAGAAACCCAACAGGGAGACGAAGCAGATAAGAATGCAACGAGCGGTATCAAGCCTCCAAGTGAAGATACTAAGGCCCAAGAGCCACCAGTGCCGCGTGCGCCTGAAGAAACCTCAAAGGCGGAATCTAGCCCTGCTCAACGCCGACTCAAGGTGGACATGGGGGCTGGGCGGAGAATGCTTTTTGGTGCCTTGGGGCTGAAGAATCCCAAGTCTAAGGATGATGAGGAGAAGCTAAGAACGAGTCTAATGAAAGACGTTCGACCGCTGGCAAATCCTCGAACACAAGAGGAAAACTTGAACGGTGTCGAAATCGCGCGAAAGCAGCCGGATGAAGACCCTGATGCTTGGAAGGACAAAATCACCTATCGCGCTGTGGAATGCTCCCACGACGAGGTCGTCCTCAGCGAACCGCCGTTCCCCTTTGTACAACGCTGGGACCCGCAACAGCAATACGGGTCCATGAGGAAGAGAAAAAGGAGCTCCCAGAACTTTTACGACGATGGTTATTACGAGGAGGATTCTCAATGGAATGGCAACGAACAGTCCTGGGAAGACAACGGTCAGAAGAAAAAGAAGAAGTCCAAAAAGCGCAAATCGGTAGTCGATTACGACGAGGAGGCAGGAGAGGAATATTCTGGTGCCGATAAGGCGAATGGCGATGCGGATGTAGAGCTCAATTACGACGATGCGCCGCCAGCCAAGGGCCGACAGGAGAGCAGCCAATTCACGGACATGGATGACCTCCCTTCGCTTCCATCAGATATCAGTACTCTTCCCAACGTCGACTTATCCGAGCTTCGGGCAGGCATGGTTGTTACATGGAAGCAGCTGCTCCTGTCAAAAGCAAACAACTGGGAACCCCAAGTTGCGTCGATCACAGGCCTCGTCCTTTCTATCAGTAGCGAGAACGTGGTGAATGTTCTCCTTGCAAAACGGGACCGGGAGCAAGACGAGAAAGAATACGATGAGTATACAGGGAAGCGGGTGTATGCCAAGTTTGAAGCCCCGGACCTGGATGAAGACGAAAACGAGGAGGACGACGACGACGGTCGGAGAGAGATATCCTGGGGGGACATGACCGAGACGCGATTGGTCCAACGGGCACCGTCGCCCGGCGTGCTAGCGACCCCAGCGGCCGAGAACCCTCCCGTTCAGAATGGAGATTCTTCGACAGACAAGAAGGTTAGCGAAACACACCGCCGTGACGAAACTATGGCTGAGGAATTAGATACACAGGAAGTGAGAGCCGAGGTGGAAGCCGACCTCAAGAAGCTGGAGACGACGACTCGAGCACCTTCGGCAAGCGACAAGTCCATATCGATCCCATCCGGCCAAGTCCTCCCACGACCCGAGATGGCGGCTTCCACAGACGGTACCCCGATTAGCAGCTTTGTCCAACATGCGGATACACCGAGCGAGTTGGTTAATAGCCCAACTCGACAACTTCATGAGAATGCCCGGGTAGCTACGGTACGAGAAAAGAGCCCGGCAGTTGAGGAGCAACCGAAGGTCAATCGCAAGGGTAATGCTAGCCGGGTAATCGAGGAAAATGATACTGGGGATGCGGATGCGATGGAAATTGATGTGGAAGAGGCAGTTATCCCCGACAGCATGCCGTCCCCCGGACTTCCACCCCTCCCCTCAAAGGATGGTCCAGTGGCTGACTATCGGACCCTGGCAGTTCCCTCGTCTGTGGGCAGCATCTGCAGTGGACGACAGCCGCTTTCGAACTGCGGGCTGCCAGACTTGGCCGAGGAACGCATCGAGGATTCCGTGGTCGCAGAGACGTTGCTCGATGTTCGTGAGACGACTCCAACCCCACGAGACGTTCGCGCAACCGATGTATCAGTTAGAAGCAGCAGCCCATTGCCATCCCTAGAAGAGATTTTTCATACAGCAGCCACGTCGAGACAGACGCAAAGCCCAGTCAAGGCGATAAAACGGACTGGATTACAGTCTCTGAAGCCTGTGAAACGAGACCTCGAGTACGAAGAGGCAATGCGCAAACTTGACGAAGGCGAAGAGGAGTCGGACCGGTCTCCTGACCGAAACAGGTCCATCCGCAATCTCTTCCCCAATGCAACTCAGCCCGAGGTATCGCAGGGCCTTCCCAGGCTGCGTCCGCTCAAGGTTGAGGCGGCAACCCCTTCTCGATCCCGAAAGAAGAAGCAGGATTCGCCGTTTGTGATTCCAAAGGGGAGCCAGGTCGTCACCCTCAGTTCGAGCCCATCGTCAGAGCAATTCACAGAACACTACGCCCAAGACAGTGAAGACGAAACTTATCAAGGAAGCCCATTGCCTCGGGGTTCCGGTTGGGTGCAGAAGAAGTACAGCGATGTGACGACCCGAAGCCGCGGAAAGAGCCTTCCGGCTTCAACAACGGAGAGCGTGAGCACGCGGACTCGACCTACCCATGGACGAGCATCGCTACCGGTAGCCCGGGATGCGGGTGCAAGTGCTGTCAGCCAGATCAAAGGTCGGAGGAAGACGAGCACTCAGTTTTGAGAGGACGGAAAGGGGGGATCATCAATTTGTCTACATATTGACAAGCCTGTATTGTTGCTGACTGTCCACCTATTTATTGTGGATGCATAAGGAAACCTGATTCGAGACAGGCGAGGGCGTTGAGGAGTATAGATACCTTGCATTTGGGCGAATCTGTATGATGACGAGACAGAATTGCGCTTGGCGTCGGCAGGCTTCTGACGTGTCGATCATCTACTTGGCTGAGAGGGCGTTGAAGCTGTGTCTGCTGCCTTGCTGCACACCAAAATTTGTAGTTTATTCGAAAGAAGTGAAGGACAGAATCACAATGGAAAACCATTCATTCTTGACGAACATGTCTTTAGCTAGTGACACCGTCTCGTGTGAAATTTGTCACGAACCTATAGTTTAAGTCTCCTCGTGGTTGCTAAAACAGGGACATTGGTTGTATCACGAGCCAGGGCTTCATAGCCAACCAATGTCCAGACCCGCAGGACAGATGATGATACATCAGAGACGACAACCCACACCACCATAGATCCCACCTTGCATTTATTACTCACCATGACCATCCACTTATTCAAGGAGACGAGATGTCGTTGCATTTAGGCACGAAGCTGTTCAGGGGGGGATCGTGGACAAAGCCACTTGGGGTAGGTAGTCTCGGGAGCGGTTTTTGTTGGTTGGTTGGTTCTGAAGTGGTGAGTGATGGATGCGTCATGAAGGAGGAGGAGGGATTGGGAGAAAAAAGAGTTATATTGTTCAGTCGGACGCTGTTCTTGTCTTTTCTTTGAACCTTTTTTTCTTCTTCAAGTTTGTGCTTGTTTTCTTGAAGATTCTCCCGATCTTTGTTTGGAGATACAACTTTTTGTTCAGTGCTTCTACCATTTGGATACCGTCAAACAACGAAACCAAGGGAATTGTTGGGTGTGCACTTGGAAAAAGTATATGGGCTTGCGGAAAACCAGCTTCAAAGGGATTACAACTGTCACCATTGCCTATCCTCAACAAGAATTTGGATAGTTTAGAAGCTACTGGATACTTTTCCCATACCCTCATCAGCATCAACTACGAGCGCAAGGGCTCAACTTCAACAACAAGAGAAACATACATACACAACCAACATCAACCTCAACACCACCAACATGAAGCTCTCACACATCATATCCATCCTCACCCTCACCTTCTCAGTCCTCGCCCTCCCCGAGCCCGTAGCACCCATCACCCACCACCTCTCCTCAGAAACAAAAACCTACCCACCCCCAGAGAGCACCATCGAGCCCTGCATCGAGCTACGCCAAGAGACGAACAACGAGGAGAACCCTCCTCCCTACGTGCCTATCGTGACAGCGGCACCCACGCAGGAGGAGGCCCTCAAAAGCCTGGGCTGGTACCAGACTACGTACTATGAGTGCCGGACGAGGGATGGGAGGGAGCATTGTGGGTGGCATATCCCCGTGATGAAGGCGGATGCGGGGAGGAGAGAAGTTATGGGCTGGGTGTTGCCTTGGGTGGGTGTTGTTTTGGCGGGAGTTCTGCTATGAGTGAGAGACAGGAGACAGGAAAAGAGTGATTGGTTTGGATAACAAGGGGTTCTTAGATTGGTTCCGGAGTTTGGTGTTCATGGGATGGGATAGAGCGTTGATTTCGATACCCAGGTAGCAAGTCGATATCTCCTAATTAAAGGAGACGAGGAGACTTATTCGTAAATCTCTAATCGACAGCGGCCTGTTGATTTCATTCTGGTCTAGCAGAGATGCATGGTTCCCCAGTTGCATCTCGTGGGTGTTGAACTATGACAGGTAGACATCATCAGGAGAGGCAGTCCAGTCAACCACGAAATGACAACCAACCACAACGGCGGGACCCAATTGTTCATTGAGATGTATAAAATAGATTTTTGTTTTGTTGGACCGAAACCCGAGAACACCATTCATTTCATGCTAGTGTATTTTTGAGGAAAGATCATGAAAGCCCGAGCCCTCACTCCCACCTCGCCGAGTCCAGAAGTTCCGTCGACACATTGCCCTCAAATGTCCCATGTCGAGAAGAACAACGGACGCACCCGCATGACCGTGGCCGCCGAATGCAACAATACCACAGCTCCCCAACCAGCCCGAGGATATACAGATGACATATAGCCGTTTATTTGTCCTTCTTCGCCTTGGCACCCTTGACCTTCGCCGTTCCGCGGAGGGTCTTTTGTCGGTTCTTGCGCTGCTTGCCTGTATTGGGGGAAGACTTGTTAGTTGTCTACATCTCGGTATACCGCAGCACAGGGACATGGCCGCATCACGGCTGCCATGACCCGTCTGCAGACTATCCATCCTTGAGAAACACGGGGTGTACGCACGTTGCTGTCTGCTGGCACGCTCGGCCTTGGTGGCAAGACCAACACGGACCAATCGGTACTGGGGCTCGAACTTCTTCATAGCCTCAGGGGAGTCGTAGACGAGGGCGAAGCCGGTAGTCTTGCCGCCACCATACTGGGTTCGGAGGCCGAAGACGCTGATCTGGTCCTTCTGAGCCTTGTAGAGGGATCCGAGCTTCTCGCGGAGCTCCTCCTTGGAGATGTTGGCACGGTTGGGGTGGAGGATGTCACTGTGACGCATCGCGTTCAAGTCAGCCCCAGTTCTCTCTCTCTCAATCCTCGAGACCACCATTGCCAAGTCCACCCCCTCGCTCGCGTCCGTCTCGTTCGATGTCGGTCTCCCTTTTCCACATTGCAACGACGCCATTCCTCTCGCTTGCAAAGGCGTATTGCGCATTCGATGTAGAATTCGTTGCCGGAGATCAAGGGAGACGCGGACAGGCGATGGAGAGGGAGCGAGCGAGCGGCTGGGATGGCGGGCGGGCGCGGGGGGAAGTTATCAAGGGCCATCACTCACACGACCATCTGCTTGCGGCCCAGCAGAGGGTTGCGGATGAACTTGCGAGTTCGGAGGGTGACGGGGCTGTCGTTGTCCGCCATGGTTACGGTGGTTGAGATGGTCTCTGGGGTTAGTTGGCGGTGGAGAGACGGGCGGTGTTGCGTGAGGTCGTTGATGAAGTTGTCGCGGCGGCGATTCTAGGCAGGAGGGCGAAAATTCCGATTGCCGTGTCGCTTATTTGGGTCCAACCCTAACACCAAGTTTTAATGTGGGTAGGTGCGTGCCCCAATTTTGAGGCCGCCACACAAAAGGGCTTTTTTTCTCATCGATCTTGTCACGTGAAGGCCGTTGCCAAACCCCACTTCTCGAAATCAATATCCAGCATCCGGCAGAGCTTCGGATAGAACTTGGCTGCAAAGGTCTCGGAAATTGTTAGTGAACCCCAGCTCTCCCTTGTGGATGATGTGCATGGGTAGCAACCTCCAGTTCCCAGTGGAGAAGCTGCTGGCCATCAGGCGATGACAAATGGAGACGTCTCTGAAGTCTTTCCTGACGCGTTCATAACTTATAGGTAATGGCCTCGAAACCGAAACACATATTACTCGTACTGCCTACATTCATTCAGTATTGACCGAGGGTTACTTCGCAACGATGACGATCAGACAAGTCGATCGGTTCTGTTATCAATATTTGCAGCTAGAACCTGTTCTCGACTTCCCCGAGTCTTCGCTTCTCAAAACTTCAGAAGTTCAGGATTCGCTTTATGAGAGACTATTCGCAGATGGTGCCCTCCAATATGGCCCACCTCCGAGATATCGACTTCGGGTCCTCAAGGAACTGATGTCTCGGGTGGAGGCTAGTATCGACGACTGGGATGAGTTTGTGAGTTGTATATCCAGTCTCAACTCAGACTGGACATTCTTGTTGTCGCTGAAGTTCTGATGGTGGTCCTAGGGGGTTTCTGATGACTTGATGTCTGCCCTTTCTGTGCTTCTCGCAACTCCCCTTCCCCCTGAAACGACCTCTGTCCAGCAAAAGTGCTATGTCACATATCATCTTTCTGCTTTATGCGATGGGCAAGCAACTTCCAGTTCTCAGAGCATAACGGGGACTCCCCACGTCACACTCTTAGAGCATCGATCTCTCATCTCAGCGGCGGGGACGACCGGGCTGCGGACATGGGAAGCTGCTCTTCACCTAGGAACATACCTCTGCCAGAATAGTGCCATCGTAAGGGGAAAGCGAATCTTGGAACTTGGCGCCGGCACTGGGTATCTCTCTATTCTTTGTGCGAACTTCCTCGGCTCGACTCACTGTATCGCTTCTGACGGTTCCGACGATGTTATCAACAACTTGCCGGAGAACCTATTCCTCAACGAACTTCAAGATTCGGCTACTGTGGTCCCGATGGATGTCAAGTGGGGGTACGCTCTTCTGGGCACGGAGGAGGAGAAGTGGAATGGCGGCCGTCCAGTCGACGTGGTGCTTGGGGCTGATATCACCTATGATCATAGTGTGATACCGGCACTAATTGGGACTATCATGGACTTGTTCGAGCTTCACCCGGCCGTGGAGGTGTACATCTCGGCTACACAACGAAACGAAAAGACGTTCCAGGTGTTTTTGGACAAGTGTCAGGTCAACGGGCTCTTCGTGGAAGACCTGGGGTTTGAGGTCCCGATTCATGGGGCCCAAGAGGGACCGTTCTACAACGACAAGGTTGCCATCCGGATTTGCAAAGTGTCAAAGTCCTAACCGCAAGCCTAGAAATCCATGCCCCGTTTTATCCAGCCGGTCAGTTCAAGTCCGTGTCCGAATTGTTTCGGGAAGCCGACCAATGGCGACTGGAGTATATTCCCCCAAACATTCCAGTCCCCGACTCGGGGTCTTGACTGCTCAGGGGCCGGTCGGTCTGGGCTGTCACGCCAATAAGCGCCTTGAAAGAATCCGGGTGTGCCTTAGTTATTCTCGGGGAACCCGGACCTGAGGTTCGTTAAGTGGCCAAGCAAAGCTATTCCAAACCACCCAACAATTCCATGGGACTCGGCTACCCGGTAGCTTGGCCGCGAAAGGGTCATGCCACGGGCTCCATCGTAGTCGGATCATGACAGGCGTCGTGCCCCTGCCCCGCATGTGCCGAGGGGTCATTCAGCATACGGCATCGCGCTAGGAGATTTCTCAGATCCCGTGTCTTATCCCGAGTTCTTGGACACAGCTGACATGGCAATTGCGTGGTCGTCACGATATTTGGACGGGATCACGGTTTCACGGGAGTTGAGCGTCACACCACTTCTACCGGTTTTCTTGTATAGTGGTCTCGGGTTTTTTTTTTCATGCCATGGCTCCGTCATTGGCCAGCACTACTTGAAATATGAATCGTCACAAGCAATCGACAGATGATCGTGTAGGTCGAGTATAGGCCTGTGTCAACTTCGCCATGTACCTACCTACTTGTCGAGGGTTCTAGATATCGACTCCTAGGCCCACCGACCCCTTTCTGCTTGGGTTTTAGAGGTTGATTAGGACAGGCGTGCTAGGATGCAAAGACCAAGCGCGACGCCCAGAATCAGCCGCAGGACCCCAAGACCCATGGAGGCGGTATGGTTTGCGTCGGAGACAAGTTGAAGCGGGCTCTTGCTGCAACGATCCAGAGCTCTGGGGAAGACGATCTGGGCCGATCACTGGCTCCACACAGAGTCAATGGCGGCGGGTGGTGTCAAGGCGTATACGATGTGAAGCGTTTGGCACTTTGACACTCACTTCACATCCGGATCCCATCTTCTGGGCCCAGTGGGGTCATGACCGAGCCAGGAACGTGGCACCCATGGTCTAACTACAAGGTGGACGGGAGTGAACAGGTCCAATCGGTCTTTGAGTATGGGAGCACAAGGGTCGCTCAGGAGGAGTATGGCGGGCGCGATGTGAATCCAAGACCGATTATTCGGGCGATGTCCAGACTGGATGAGATTCTGATAACGAGATGGAATGTGCGCTTGGGCCTCGCGGGACTATCACTACACGCCCAAGTCGAGGAGAGAGAGTTGGGATGGTTGAAGTTCCAAGGCGAAACAGCTGCCGCGAGGTTAGAAGGTTGCGCAGTTACGCACTGTGTTTGGGTCAATATGACGATAGTACCTAGGAGAGGGGGATGTGTGATTTTGCTAGACCCCTTCCATAACAAGTTGAGTTGGCAACTGCCACACCAAAGGGATATGTTCAGGGCGCAGTGAGACGTCATGATTTCCCCGACTTATCAAACATGGACGCTTAAGCCCATTGCGTAATGCAGCCTGGAGGGCGAGCTACCCTAGATGCCATGAACCATCCAACAGCTTGACATCACTCGACATGATGGGGGAGAGCGATGAAGTCAATTCAGAGATCCTTGCCAAGTTTATTGATCATGAAAGGTTCACCGATGATGTTGCGAATGACTTCATCTCGTGGTCTAACAGGTGAAGTGAAAGATGAGGTGTGCTCTTGAGTTCATGCTTCGTCACCCCGTTTCCGGCAACTTGGTCCGGAACATGGGACAGGGATTGGAAGATGGAGAAGGGTTTATTCCGTGCATCATTAATTATGAAAAACTATGGAACTCGTCACGACCTTGTTTGGAGACAAGAGCTCCCTGCCATTAGTTACTACTATGTATGCACCGAGCACTGGTCTTGTGCTCTGTTTCCTTTCTTTTTTTCTCCGAGGAACAGAACTCTATTTGTTTTCATTCTGGGAAGTGAGGTGACGATCGCACGTCATGTGGCTCACAACAGCCAACCAACCGGCCTCATGATGTGCAGCAACAGCAGCATCGACGTTTAGATAGTGAGAACGCACATGCAGGCACGCAAAAACATCGGGGTTCGGGGGGGGGGAACTGCCGGCCTGCCACCTTGAATTGGAAGCTCCTGAAATCCATAGGGTTAGGTTCATGGATGGTATGGGGAAGTTCGGCGGGTTTTCCATTTCTTTTCATTTACTGGCTTGCAAGGAGATGAAGAATGCTTGATCCCGGGAATCGAGAGAGCAAAGTGCCTTTTTTTTGTCCACTTTATTTCGGGAATGTCTGACAGGGGGACAGGGGCCCTGGGTTTTGGGTAAGCCTTCATTTTGTTCCCCATTCCCCGGGTCTCATTATCGGTGTCGACATCTACGTAACCCCGAGTTGTCAGGGGGAGGATAACAATGAGTGCTTGCTTGAGTATCTTCTCATCGAAGAGGGAGCTTGGGCTTGTCTAATAACCAACCGCCCCCCCGGCTCCTCCCTCTTTCGTATTGGATGGGCACCTGTTATCGTCATGAAGTTATCTGGGCCGTCATTTCGCAAGTTCTGGGGGCATCATCACCCGATACGCCTCATGCGCCTTATCAGCAGCACTCCAGCCCGCATGAGCTTCCCCCCTCAGCTCTACCAGACTTTTTTTTCCTTTTCGCATTAGCAGAGCTTGGTGCAGCTTCGGCCTCCCGCCTGTAGCCGCCGCCGATAGTTGTGGGCAGGGCCAGACATACAGCAAGCAAGTTCAGGGACCAGGGTGTGAAGCAACGGCTGGAATTGGTTCGTGATTGCGGGCTTCCATTACCTTATCCTTGGTTCTCCTCCCCTGACTGCTAAAAGAAGCACTGTGCATCTGGTGCGGCTATGTGCCAATTCAACTTGATACTGTACGGATATACCCAGTTCGTCCCAGTGCCAACGAGCGAGCGAGCTTGCCTGGCTCTTCAATGTGACCTTGTGTGCGTCTTTCTTCCCACTGCAAAGTTGCAACGCTGGCTCTGGTTCTCATTCACCGGCTGCATAGGTAGTTGCACGTGGTCGACCATCCTTTCCCCTCTTACATTGGCGGGGATCCTTTCGTTGAACTGTGTGTGTGTGGTGTGCTCTTGATGAACTTGCACTTCTAGGTCGGCACCTATCTGCAACTACGTTGTTTGCTACTCCGTGGAGTTCAAGGCCGCTCGAAGCCAAAACGACGACGGGCATCATGACAATCCATGAATAGGTACCTACCTGCCAAAATGACTACTGGGGGTGGAAGGGGACCCATCTGAATGCCAGTCAGAGAGACCAACGCAACGCAATGGAACCCGGCGGCCCTTTCGCAGCTCAAACCTGACAGCTTGGACCCAATCGCCACAGCACGCCCTGAGATCATCACCCCCCGCGCCACAGCGAGTTCGCTTGCGCGTGCACTTTGTAAGAGGCAGAAATGGACGAGGAAGCCCCAGGTTGCCAAGACCCAAGTCGTGCATGCAGCTTGCAGATTCGGCTTTACAGCTTTTTCGCTCGCTCTTACGCGATGAGCAAGGGAAGAAAAAAATGTGAGCGGGAACGGGGGAAAGAAAAAAAAAGTGACAGAGCCAAGACCATCATCGTGCGGTGCTATGGAGAGAGGAGTGAGAGAGAGAGGGAACGAGACGTCGCTCAACCCCGACCGGGCGCCTCCGGAGTTCGCGGGCTGTGAGTGATGTTGGCACTTTTTTTTGTTTCCACAGTTCGGGACCGCCACCAGAGGGGGTTTCGGGGTTCGGGTCTATCCTGAGATCGGAATTTGCGATGATGGTGCCAAAGGTAAACGGCAAGATCCATTGATGAGTTGAAGAGTCGAGATGAAGGGTTCTTGGTTTGCTTACGGGATCCCTTCAAGGATGGATTTGGGGAGAGATATCCAATCCTGGTCAGACCAAGTCCATACCTCGTATCGTTTGATCGACTACAGCAACCAGCCGGTCAGAAGGTGACGAAGGAGAGAGTTGCTGTCCATAATACGGTGTACGAAGTACAACAACAAGAATCATCCTACGTAGACTTCATTGTCGTGACCTATGGCGTGCGGAACGAGCCACACGGCGCAATCACTACAATGGCTGGCTGTCTGTTGCCAGATCCAAACACTGTGAGAATCCTGGTATGGCTCCTGAAGCACCGTGCCAACAGCAAAGTCCCTCCGAACTGAGTTAGAAGACAGGCCTAAAAAAAGGGCGGCCAACACCATCCACACCCAAGGATCCCGTCCTATCCTCTTCCATGCCCCCATCACAACACCTGGAGCCGGGTCCACCTAAAGCTTGTGCCATCCCATCCTTGTACGTACGTAGTGTAGCTACTCCGTACGGAGGATGGACGCCGTATCCCTGTTCCTTGTCCATGTCCATGCCTGCCTCCCATCCCATCGGAGTGGGTGGTGCCAAGTTGGTGATGGTTGATGTTCAGGTCGTCCCCAATTGAAGGGGCTTGAAGCTAAGCAAGCTAGGCTCAAGCCCTTACCAAATACCAAGGCACGGATGAGGGACAGACAAGTCGTGTTGAAGACTAGTACGGAGCACGGAGCAGGCAGTATCACGTAGTAGGGGGGGGGGGCTTCAAGTCTTCCTGGCGACGCGACGGGAATGAGGAATTGGTTGCCGGTGGTATTAGAATGGGGGGGGGGAGGGGGATGAGTTGGAGATTGATGAAAAGGATAAAGAGGGAAGAAATATGTACCCGGGTACTCCTGAATGCAGCAGCCCCGAGGTCGTTTTCTTGACGCTGACTCGCTGTTTTCTGCCCTTCATTTCCTTTTTCTTCCCCCATGTTTCGTACCTGGATCTCGTACCGGGTACTAGAAGAACACTTGGAAGCCCATTCTCGCACCCAGGTCATGGAATTGATTGATTTGATTGCTGACCCCCCCCTTCTCACTTCTCACACTCCCTCAGATATCATCTATTAATCCACCACCCTCCCTCCCCCTTCTCACAAGTCCCCCGGACTACCATCATACAACCCTTTTACATTCTGTGTCTCACTATATTTATTCAACGGGTAGACTCTCGTGTGTGTCTGTCTTCCTGTTTCTTCAACTTATCACCGACGAACTGTTTCCCTGCAACCAGGACCCATCACCGTCTTATCACATACATACCTCTCGACCATACAGCCGGTCACACACACACGTTTCTCTTGAACGCTCGCAGATTGGCCCTCTACCAGTACATAACGCGACGGCAACTACAACTGCGACGACAACTCACCTCCATTCACAACTACCAATCAAACCAGCCAGACGAACCAACCATAGCCGCTCTGGATAGCAAGTGCCGACGTCGAACTTGCTACAAGTACATATTCCAGCTCCCGTGCTGCAGCAGCTGAACCGTCTACTTCATACCCGACCTCGCCCGTCTAACAACACCGAAACCACTTCTTAACCCGACGCAATTGCATTTGCCACATAGCAGGCACAGTTTCTGGCCTGTTTCGCCTCAATCGGACCTATTACACGTTGCAATTCTTCCCGATGGTCTCGTCAATAGACGTAAGACCCCATTTCTTCGCTGGGCAATACCGACCTGTATCATCGCCGCCATCAACAACGTGCAACACCACAACTATCTCAAGTACCACAACTTGTTCTGCCGCTGCCATGACCAAGATGGCCTCCGCCGCGGCGCATAACTATAGCCTCGCCCTCCAAAAGTACATGCTCCTCCAAGAGGAACATCAGGAGCTCTGCGACCACCTCGACCGGATCCGTCCCGAGACTATGGCTACTACACGATCTCTCCAGTCCTCACCTTCTTCCTCACCTACTCGATCGTCTTCTGCCTCGCTCCCCCCTTCACCACGGCGCCATACGCGCAGCGGACGACAGCACGCCCGATCGCACGCCCGATATAGTGGCTGGGATGATGGCCACCGAGGCAACGAGCTCAGCACCATTCCCGACGAAGACACCATCTACGAGATCTCCGCTGAGGAACAGCGCCTTTCAGACGTCAATGAGAGCATCAAGCGCACCCTCACGGAGCTATTGAACTGCAATAGTGTGCGCAGTGACCGTGCATTCAGGATGTGGGTGCAAACGAGGCTCATGGAGACAGAGAAGGAGCTCCGATCAGGACGTCGGAGACGGAGCTCGGGAAGCAACGAGTAACTGAGGTTACGAGTCCCGTTCAAAGTTGCACCGCCGCGATCATATCATCGATCATGAATATCGAAAACACCATAAGCACTACTACCAGTACTGCCACGCTTACCTACCTACCTACCTATGCACACTCGCGGAGGCGCACACTCAGACCGACTCTGAGGTGGCGACAAATCCACGCAAAGGAAAACGAAAGTCGCCCCAAGACGGGAAAATACACAACACCAATCAAACATGCCTAATTCTAATTTTCTTTCCTTTGTTTCTTGCATGGAAATGCATCGGCGCAGGCGTTTTGGTTCGATCACAAATGGCGATCCATCTACGGATAACCGTCTACAATAGGAGGGCGGGACATACACAGGGCTTGGGAAACCGGAGGGCGGGCTGAGACTTGGGAAAAAAAGCGTTTTTCTTCTTCGATTCTCTGGGGAAGACCCCCCAAATTTGCCGCCACAAAACTGCTCAACAGCAGCTACTTTTGCTGTCTGTCACTTTGTTCCGGGTTTTGCATACATACGGGGTGGAGCGCAGTGGGTTTCTTTGAGCCGGGGGGCAAATTCATCATTTGGGAATAGCCTGGCATAACAAGTTGGCATTCATTCAAGTTGGCGAGGCGTGGCTGGATTTTACCTTTCGTTTACATTCTTGAGCTGCGCAAGGCTTGGACCATGGCCGCTTATTGATTGGGAAGAAGTCTATAGTATACCTATCTCATGATGGTCCATCCTTTCTCGTCTTGATCGGGGGAGAGATGGACTGGATCAAGTTTAGTTTGATGGCTGGAGTCCGGTACTTGGAACTTCAAGGGCTAGATCTGGCCCACACAAATGCAATTGGACTTGTGCCAAACCGATCATCTACATTGTGTATTTTTAGTTCCTATGACAATATTGTGAAGAGACTACGGATGCTCAGCTCCAAGGTCGTTGTGGGGTTGATGAGTTGTTGCTTGGCTCTCGCAGCCCTAACGCGACGAGGTTCTCACATCACCCTGGGAGACAAGACACTTCTCTCTCTCTCTCCCAACTATGCCGTAAACTTAGCCGGTTAAGAATGATATGATGTGAAACAAAAGACAGCGCTAAAGAAATGTCCCAGTTCGAATACCGGGTCGTTACCCATACCCGGTCTCCATAGCCGAGCGACCAAATCAGATCCGCGCGCCGCAACACGCGTCGACAATCCGCTATCGTGCAGCGATCAAGCCCCCCTTTGATTGGTGATTTTGTGGAAATGAAGATCAATTTCAACGGGACCTGGGGTTTTCTGCAACGTTGGCCTCAGAAGGGCTTTGTTATCGGCGATGTTATGGTCACGGGATGGCTCTACCTAGCTACCTACTTCGTATGTATGTACGTCTCTGCAGATAGGTACCGATGCGGGAGAGGGAAGAGGAAAAGCGGACGGGGGAGGTTGGAGATGCGATCGCTGGGAGCTATCGAAGCTTGGGTTGTGGGTGGGTTTGGTGATGTAAGCTATCGATGGCTTTGATCGATCGGGATCGCCCTCACTGGAAGACCGTCTTTTACATGCGCTCAGCATGACGACTCTGACGTTGCCCTTCAGGGATTTGGCAGGTTGTTGATGGCCTTTTCCACGAGAGACCACATCACATCCCGTCGTTCTCCTCTAGCTCGGGGACTTCGTTTGGTCCGGAGATATCTGTGCCGCCCGCTGGGGGGCGGTGACAAGAGCCGCACCTTGCAGGACCAAGACCGAAGTATTGAAAAGTGAGGCTTTACGGTAAGCGTCGGAGGAGAGTGGCTGGACGCAGCTGGCGCCATTTGGGCATAAGAAGAGGAAATTGTCTTAGATAAGATTTGTGCAGTTCGAGGCTGCGTGCTGTGAACCTTGGATACCCATCATGTAATTATTCGGGACCCCGTAGGTAGGTACTTACCTAGGTAAGCACGCAACGTTGCCTTTCATTCCTGCCCGGTCCATGAATCTCGATACTGAGATACCGTGGCGCACGTGATGTCCGTCTGTCAGCCATGGATTGCTCCAGCCACAGCTAGCACCTTACTGTGGCGCACACGAATTCAAGCGTGACCCTTCGTCGCAACGCCTGCCTTTTCTTGACTTCAAGCATCGACAACACGACGAAGCCTCTAATATCACGCTGTTCTTCTTTTCAATGGCTTTCATGGTGTCGCGATTCTAAAACAAAGCCCCCCTTAATAATTCTTCTACACAAAAAAGCGCCATGTCGGTTCTCCTAGAGACCACTGTAGGCGACATCGTCATCGACCTCTTGGTTGACCATGCGCCGAAGCTATGCGAAAAGTAAGTCAACGAACCTCTCAGCTTCTTAGTATCGAGTCACTGAACTGACAGATGATGTAGCTTCCTGAAACTTTGCAAAGTCAAGTACTACAATTTCTCGCCCGTCCATACCGTACAAAAGAACTTCTCCTTCCAAACCGGCGATCCTCTCGGCCCTCTTTCCAATGATTCCGACGGCGGCTCGTCAATATGGGGCCATGTGTCCGGCGACTCATCCCAGCGGACATTTCCGGCCTTCTTCCATCCGAAGCTCAAACACCTGGAACGTGGGACAGTGAGCATGGCGACAGCTCCTCTACAATCGGACCCGGATACTCGTGTCGCGGGATCCCAGTTCATTGTGACTCTGGGAGAGGACACAGACTACCTGGATGGGAAGGCGGCGATCTTTGGAAAGGTTGTCGAAGGCTTTGACGCCCTCGAAAAGATAAATGAGTCGATTGTCGACGAGAAGGGCTACCCCCTTATCGACATTCGGATAAAGCATACCGTCATCCTCGATGATCCGTATCCCGACCCTCCGGGCTTGAGGGAGCCAAGCTCCAGCCCCCCTCCCACCGACCAACAGCTCAAGACTGTCCGAATTGCGGATGAAGCTGCTTTGCATGAAGACGATGGTGTGGACGAAGAGGAGCTCGAGAGGAGGCGCCGTAATCGGGAGGCAGAGGCGCAAGCTCTCACTCTGGAAATGATGGGAGACTTGCCATTCGCCGAGGTTAAGCCGCCAGAGAATGTTCTCTTCGTGTGCAAGCTGAACCCCGTCACGGGCGATGAGGACCTGGAACTCATCTTTGGCCGGTTTGGTAAGATCCTGAGCTGCGAGGTCATCAGGGATCAGAAAACCGGCGACAGTTTACAGTACGCGTTTATTGAGTATGATGACAAGGCCTCATGCGAGACAGCATACTTCAAGATGCAAGGTGTTCTGATTGATGACCGACGTATACACGTCGACTTTTCTCAGAGCGTTAGCAAGCTGAGTGACGTCTGGAGGAAAGATGCCAATAACAAGCGCCGTGCCAATGCCCCCCGCGGTGGCTGGGGCGGTGTTGAAGAGCTAGAAAAGCGAAGGCAGTATCGACACGAAGAAGACAGGCGGACTGGGAAGAACTACGGCATGGTTTACGGCGAGGAGGAGATGAAGGGAAGAGCAGAGCGAAATGGGCCTGATCGGCAGAGGGACCAGAAGTCGCCACCTCCCCAACAGCCAACTGAAGCTGAGAACTCTGGTAGACCTCGAAGTCGCAGCCAGAGCCCGCGACGGAGGGAGCGTAGCCGGGACAGGTATCGCCAGCCACGCAATGAGTACCGAGGGGGCCGGCGGGACTGGGATCGTCGAGACCGAGACCGAGACCGCGACCGTAATTGGGACCGCCGAGACCGAGATAGAGATAGGGACCGCCAAGGACGAGATGATCATGGACGTAGACCCCGGAGGTGAACAGGACGGCAAACGTGGGATTCACAAGCAACCACACAGACATCGTTGACAGGAGCCCCATGACAGTTCAATCACGAGATTGTGCCACTCATCGCGGCACGAATCGAATAGCAAGCAACTATTTGGTACCTACTGACTACCTCTCTCACTTCGACCCATGCTTCACTTGCTCTTCGCAACTCCATCGACGGGCATCCTTATCGAGATATGATCTCCGGACTCAGCCCAAAATAGGACGTTGTTACTCCAATACTACCCTATTGCTGTTGCAATGAATCGTGCGATGAAGGACAGGCAGGCTGATCCCGTCTCTGGCCGGGGTCAGCCCCCAGTGTTGCTTTTCGATTTCTAACGTTGTGCCCGGGGACGAGACAGGTCGGCTCGGATTGAATGTGTCCCCACAAACGTCCTCTGTGAGAGCTGAAATCTTGACATGAGCACTACATACATCACGATGGACATGAAACACCTGGTGGAATTACGCGCTCGACAGCGCCGTCCCTACCCCGAGGCGCGCCAGTTGGCCTTGAGGCCGTGGATCAACGGGGAAGATCGTTTCTTCCCGCTGCTGAGCAACCTCAACTGGCATTCTGGACAAGATCCCCGGACCACCCAATCTTCTTCTTGCCAGAGCGTCGCCAGGGAACGCTTGCCGGCGTCGCCCCCCCCACGCATCTCAGCGTCTGAGATGTTGTCCGACATGACAGCTCCCTTGTGGACACCCAGAAGCTCACAGCACCAGCCAAATTCATCCACTCTCGCCAACGAACGACCAGATTTTGCAGTACCCAACGCCACTGCATGGTTGTCTCGAGTTTACGGACACTGTAAGTTGGTCGTGCTGGGCGCCGTCTCGAGGCGACGGCCGAACCACCCCAGCTGCAGCAACCATATGATATCTCTGGGTCAGCAAGACACTCTCCTCGGCTATGCTTGCTGCAGAGGCAACGCTACAACGGATACGGTCCTAATCGAGACCATACAAGGCACCCCCCAGGGTGAGACCGCCACGCTCTCACCACGTTGGAGGAGAGTTAGGATAGTGCACATTATGTACATGTCCCTGGCCGTGTGTCTTGCAGTCGAGCATCTGGGCGACCCTGGGACGCAGCTAGTTCTAACCTCCCCACCCATGTGTGCTTGCACTCTGCGGGGAGGCTTGACCTCCATGAGCTAGCTTGGGCTGAGGGGAGAGCCTGCAGAAGAGATCCAAGACAGCGTTTCAGATCAGCCACTGGGTTCGACATGGGCGTTGATGGGGTGGTGACGATTGGCGGTCCCTCTTCCCGACATCTATCGACACGAGCGACGGGCTTCGAGGACCGGCGTCCGAACCTGGGAATAATCATCATTTCTGAGGAGTTGCATCATCATGCCTCCTCCTGGTGATACCGGTGTCCGAGGATCGTCTATGGCTTCTGTTTGAACGAGACGAGTTAGATCTCCCTGCCTCCTTGAATGAGCCCGGGCAGACCTGGCCTGATTCTGCATCTTGTGGCACAGAGGGAAAACCATCTCGGACATGAAATCCGCCAGGCGAGATTTGTCGAGATGTGTTACCTGAGGCTGGGTCTCTAAACCTCTTCTAGAGTGGTCGAGGCTGGGGCGTGGGTAGACTGCAATTTGAGTCGCTGGCGGGAGGCGACATGATGCCAAGCCATGTCCACGAGGCCTTGTGATATTCCTTTTCCGCCATAGAAGGAGCTTCAAACACTTCGCTGCAGATGGCCATAGTCCTTGCTTCCTAGGGGGCGATGCCTCCGCCGGGTCATTACATGCGCTCTTGACCTTCCAGGACCAGGTGTGCGATCCTGACCATCCACTCAACGCCCCTTTCTTCGAATCCTGGTGCGCAATCCCTCCTTTGAGCCAGGAGGGCTTCACAAAGGCGTCTTGGTCAGAGGATGCCCCTGGACATGATGAGCCAATCGCCTGTGTCACAGGCGGTTGCGCACACGGCTACCTACAGCCTTGCGCGTCACACCCTTTAATGACAGCGCGGTCGACAGCATCTCCCTTCGGGACGTTGCTGAGCCATAAATTTCCGCCCTGGGGTCCCGCGGTTGCCCGTGTCATGTGTTGTCCGGACGTCTTGCCTCCCTGCCCTGGCAACGGTTGGCTCTGTTGACGAGGCCGGGCGGTCTAGGCTTGGGTTGGGAGTGTGAGATGGTGGGCAGGAAGAGGAGAGAGCGAAGAACAAGAGAGAAGAGACTATCCTTGACTAGGAAACTCCGTTCGCGATATGTCGTTGCCCTATGAAGGGGGTGGGAAGGGGGCTTCAATACGAGAAATCTAGTCGCTCTCAGATGCGAGACGGTTGCACGCTGGAGCGGGATGAGAATCGAGTCGAGACAGCGGGCTGAAAAGAACGACCGTCTAAAGGAACTTTCCGTTTGCTCGGGATTCCCTTTCTTGTCCTTGTGCGGCTTTTGAACTTGAGACAACTGAATTCGAAGTGGTTAGCATGCGTCGTACGCAGATGATGGGGGCGAGTCCAGAGCAATTGGAGGGCTACCTCTCGAAGAGTGGGAGGAAACAACCAAGGGGAAATCTCCACCGCACTCGGTTTGATATCGAGCCATCCTTGTTTCCTGAAAGCCTCTCCGTATCCTCAAACGCCGTTCTCCTGCCGGTTCCCATAGGCTCTGCAGTCTATTCACGGGAGAAGCGTCGAGAACTACTAGGCTATGGCCTCGATTCGATCTTCACCGAAGGCCTACAACCCCTTGAACGCCATACGGGGAAGTAAGCAAACCAGACAGCTTCCCCGCTGTGTTTGGCGATCTGCATAGGAGAATCTGGTCCCCAAAACTGCAAGTCTGTGGCGTTCACAGCCGAACTGCCCCCTCACCACTGGCCCCGTTAGGAGCCTATTAGACCTCTCTCTAGGATGCAGGCTATCCGTTTGCCTTTGCGTTGCGCGGCCGTTTTTCTCGCACAGGGTTTGGTCTCGTTCTATTATTATTGCACATGTCCAGGTACTGTATGTGAGGAGCAGATGGGCCGTTTGGAGCCAGCCTGATTCATTGGAGAGAATTGGACGCCCAATTTCTGCGCCTAGCCTCCCCGTCAACCCATGGGCTTCGCTCGATTTCTACATTGATGCCGAATGGGAAGCATTGACGCCCAAGGCAGACGGGCACTCTCAACTCTTGCGGATCTGCAGCCCATTTACGGCCAGCGCTTGACGATTAAGATGATGAAAGAAGGGACGTCACCAGTCCTACAGTGCACAACGTACACCGTGTTACGGGCGACACGGCGATATGTCCATTTCGCGCTGCCGATAACGTTTCTTGAGGTTTGTGCGGCATTAACCACGGCTGAAGCTCCGATTGATCTATAACGAGATTCCCCTACTACAAGCAAACAACAAGCACGACCCACAACGGGGGTGCATATCTTCATCGCAAATTGGGGACAGGATAGATCTGGAATGTTTGCTGGGTCGAGTTCCTTTACGGCCGCCGTTTGTCCCGCTGTCGAATCACGGGCCTTGTTGAGGAAAAATGCTGGCGCTCTTTTCCGGACGCGCCAGCCTTCTTTCCTTCTCTGCACTGCCTACGACGCAACAACCAGGGGGATGAGACATAGGCATTATACCCAAGTACCCGGTTTGAGTAAGCCGGTTATTGACCTGCACCGGAGACTACTGCCGCTTGACCTAGGCAGCATGGGGAGGAGGCTGCTGTCATGGGCCCATCAGTGCTTGCACCGTTTTCACCGCGAAGCAAACTCGGCGACCACGGGAAGCCGGCAACAAGGGTCCCCCTCAAGTATGGAGGTAGAAGAGCCAAGTCTCACTGTGTTGAGTCGCAACTATCAAGAGATGAGTGGCTATTCTTCCTTGTCGTCTGTTGAAGGTCGCGCAATGACCGTTACACCATCCTGTTGGAGGAAAGAGAGAAAATGAGTTTACAGCATCTGTTGACGAGTGACCTGTGCGCTGCGTCACGGCTGAAGCCTGGAGGGAGAGAGAAAGAAGAGAGAGAGAGAGAGAGAGACTGTTTGCACACCCCCAGGTCAGAGTATGAGAAGTGGGTGTCTTGCTGCGACGCCAAGAGAGAAAGCATCTCAGACCATTGGATGTATCGTGACATTGTCTTACACTTCTGAGTTTGCCTCTCCCCCCCCGGTGCGGTGGCGAGGGCCTTGAGGGAAGAGGCAGCTTCTGGGTCTTGTTTGTTCACACCAAATCGCGGGCAATCTCCCTCGTTTTGCTTGCTGCATATCTCGATGGACTCCTTTTCAACTGCCAAGAGGGGAACGGGGACCCCCTTCCCAGCGGGATATTGGGATAGGTAATCGAGGCAGATTGCCCGGCTGAGAGTTTCGATCGCTGTGGTGTCGCCTGCAATCCGCGATCCAACAAAGGGTGGATACGCGATATGTCGTGGAGGGCGAGAAGAGAGGGCCCATCTCGCTCCAGGTTGTCGGACATTGCGGCAGAGGGTTCAGAGTGAGTCTTCCTTTCCAGGTGAGAATTGCGGCTCATGTGTCTTTGCTACAAGGGTGGAAAGAAGGATGCCAGTGCGAGACTCTGGCGACTATGCATCAGCCTCAACCACGACATCCTTTTTTGGTTCCCGCAACCTCGTTTCGGTCCTCACGAGGTCTCAGATCAACAGTGGCCGAGCTGCGGCATCTGGGGAAAGCCTCCATCTGATCGGTGCCTAGATCTGGTCAGGACTCCGCGCCCCCCTCCCCTCTAGAATCCTTGGCTGTTTGCCTTCGTTTCTCTATGGCTTAGATAGCCAAGGTATATGCTGCCGCATGGCATCAACGCAGTCCTGCAGCTGCAGCTATCCGTCCTGCCCACCTCCTCGCGTAACTGGGGGACCCGCCAGCGAGCGAGCGAACAGTCCTGCCCCTCCCTCTTCCCCCCCCTTGCGAATGAGAGAAACGTTGGAGGGCTTCACGGCCAAGTGACATATGTTGTACGAGGTGGTCGCTTGCAATCCAGTTGCCGGCGTAGGATATTCCCCCTTCGCCATGCTCATGAGGTGACAAGGCCGTGTCGACGCCCCCTCTCCCCCTCCGAGCCAAGAGTCCAAATCTATCGGAGGGGTGTGAGAAGGCAAGGACGAGGCAAACAAAAAAAAAAACGATATGGTGTCCAGGCCAGTACAGATAGAAGAGAGTCGTACGGACAAAGTATAACAACATGCCACGGCTGCTGATATTTCTTGCTTCCAGTTTCTCTCTCTCTCTCTCCAACCTCATCAACATTCGCTTTCTTACTCCAAACTGCCCCTTCATCTCTCTTTTGACATCCTGAGGATCTCGTCGTCCAACTGAGGGACATCTTGTACATCACCCCCGACCCTTTGATAAAGAAGGGCTGTTTGACTTGACTGCAAGCCATACATACCCTACTCACCCTCCTCCCCCCCTCCCGTCCCTTTGAGCCCGCAAACTTGTTGGGAAGCTCGACGTACGAGTCTTTGCAAACTCAGAAACGGCAGCCAAACCGCAAGTTCTGGCGTTTTACCCTTGGCTACAGCTGAGATTGCACTTTGCAACAGACTTTGACGTAGGGACTGCAAAGGTGAACTGGCAAGCTGTTGACTTTTGATGAGCAAACCTCGTCTGCAACTTCTCCGAGTCCCTTTTTTGAGATTTTTTTGAGACTTCTTCTCCCTTATTCTTCTTCGCAACTCGAAGGACCTTTCTACTAGCTCGTGCATTCCCCTAGCTTTGGTTGCAAGAACCGACAATGGTGAACCCAACTTGCTACCCGCCGGCGGAGGTTCGACGATACAGCAGTCGAGTCAGTGCCTACCCGTCGTACTCAGACCGCCGAGGCAGCGCGTACCCCATGCATCCTGATTCTCGAACAACCATCATGAACGAAAGAGATACGGATGATGTCACTCCTCAGAGGAAGAGGATTGCAGTTGCAGTGAGTTGAACCATCCTTCCCCTTTCCGATCTCCTTTGTTCTATAAACCCCTTCCCCCTCGAACTCTTCCTCTGGTGTGTGTATGTGGTGTGTGTATGTGGTGTGTGCGAGACTTACATACTTGCGTAGCGTTGCTAACAACAGAATCCAGTGTGGGCGGTGCCGGAAGAGGAAGATTAGATGCAGTGGTGATTCTGGCAATGGAGGGCCTTGCACGAACTGCAAGAACGCGGGACATGAGCCCTGCCAGTTCCTCAGGGTATGTTCTCCTCATAAGACCCGCGATATACTCCTTTTGTCATTTGACCGTGCCTGAACTTACGTAGCCCGGCCAGGTTGCTTCTACAGAAGCCCAGCTGAAGAGCGACGCCTTCGGCTACAACCTCGAGGCCTCTCGACAGTTCCAGGCCCGCGGCACCTCGGCGGTCCCGCCTCTCCCGTCCGCGGCTCCCCAGTACCCGGAGAACATGGCGATGCAGCAGCCTACCGACCCCATGGCGTACCGTGGCGGCACGGCCTTTGCGTACGGCGCCAAGCAGTTCTATCCGGGGTCGAACTGGGGCCACGGATACCCGGAGGAGCAGGGCGTTAACTACGCCGTGTACCCACCGCCCTATCACTCGGTGCACGAGCCCGAGTACGGCATCAACTACCGGATCGGCAGCGGCGGCGGCTCGGCCAGCAAGCCCGGCGGCATCTGCGTGGACACGGAGCCCAGCTACGCCTACGGCAGCGGTCCGTCGTCCACGAGCCTCGTGCACCGTCCGGGCCCGATGCCAGCGCCGGCCCCCGACTCGACCAGCCTCGCCTTCCAGACCATGGGGCCCAACGTCAACCTGGGCGACAGGGTCCTGCCCACGCCGGTTGGACGCCCGCTCCCCAGCTCGGGAGTGCCATCGTACCGGAACGATTCCGGGAGCTCCGTCTACAGCAGCAGCGGCAGGTCGCCGTCGCAGGCATCGACGTCGGGTACCTCTCCTGTGAGCCCCGGTTCCGAGGCGCCGTCGAGTTACACAAGTTACGAGCCCTCGAGCATGACCTCCGGCGGCGGACTGCCCCCCGCGACCAGTGGTAGCAGCCTGTTGTCTTCGAGCCTCTCGTCCAGCATGCCAGGCCCTGGCGTCAGCATGCCCTCGTATCCTCCCATGTCGCTCGCCACGCAGCTCGCCCGGCCCCACGACCTCTACTCGCCGGCTGGGGGCCACTCGGACGCAGCCATGTTTCCCCCTCCGGACTCGCTGCGGACGTCGACTTCGGCCCAAGGCCCGCCCGACATGACGTATCGCTACACGGACACGACGACGCCGGCAGCAACGGCGGCAGCCACGGCGACGGCGCGTCGCGAACTCCCTCCCAGCTCGGGATCCCCCTTCGGACTGGGCCAGCATCATCACGCCCAGCATCATGCTCAGCACCACCAGGCCCAACAGCAGTACCATGCCGCAGCGACGCCGCCGCCGACTGCTTACATGTCGCAGGTGCATGGACAGCCCTCGCCGTACATGCTGCCGGGCGACGTCGGGGATACTGTCGACCGCAAGCCCAATATTCGAACGTGATGGCCCAATTGAATTGAAGACGGTCTTTTTTTCCCGACAGGCCCGTTTCTTGTTTGGTGAGAGCAACTGGTGAAGAGAGGGACGCTGCTGTGTTCTTCCTAAGTTTCTGCGGTCTTTGGCAAGTGTGTTTGGTTCAACGTGTTTGGTTCAACGTGTTTGTTTTTCTTTCATCTTTTGGTCACCTTTCCGTGCCACATTGAAGGCAACTCTGCTTCTCAACTATTGAAGCGAAAGGCTTTCATGGGTGTGGATCGCGATAATATCTGGATGCATTTGTCTCTGCGGGTGCCTTGGACGGAGACGGGGAAGCAAGAGGAGCGTTGGCGTCGTGTTACTGTGGCGGTTCTCCTCGCCGAAGTTGCAGCTGCATTCCTCTATGACGCCCTTTTGGTCTTCCTTGCACTCGTTCCGGCTTGAGTTCGATCAGCCCCTGGTTGTGCATCCAGAGCGTACGAGACTGTTCGTTCTTTTGTTGTCCTCTTTTGTTGTTCTGTTTTTTTTTTTGATTCTTTTACAACATGAATTTTTCTCCCCGCCGTTGTGCGGTGTATCGATCGCTTGTCGAGTTTCTTTATCGTCTTTTGTTGCCAATGGAATTCGACACGAAGTTGTGTGTACCCAGGTCCCACAATCTCTGGGACTTTTCTTTTGTTCTACGACGTGGAAAACACCGGAACCGGGGGAATGAGGGGGGGTTAGAAATGGGGTGTGAAAACAACCGAAAAAAAAAAGGCATCTCGAAAATGGGAAGAAAGGGGCTCGCTGTGGTGTTGTTGTACATGTTGATGATTTTGTGTTGGTTTTTTTTTTCTTTCTGTTTTTTTCTCTTCTTTCGCTCTTTCAGAATGGTTCTCAAGTTGGATTTCAGGGGGAAAAAAGGGAGGGAAAAAGATAATGTGAAGTGGACAATGAGGAGGATTGTGAGGAGGACGGTAATGACTCTCGGTATTGAGATGATGGCATGAGATGACATCAGATTCTGCATACTCCCAAGTAGGAAGAACTGGGATGCAGCCATGTACATGAAATACAACTACCAATACCTATGTAAATGTATGTTTGGGGCTTTAGTTGAGGGGAGCGTGATGTGTTGTTTTTCGAGATGAGAGGTACTTCTCCCCAGGTATCTTACTTCAAGTACGGATACGTCAGCCTCGTAATTGATGCTCGAAATAGACAACTTGGTCTGATGGAAACTTGGACTCCGTATTGATAAAATCTAATTAAAAATTGACCTCCTCGTGTCGTCCCGATACCAGTCACATGGGAGAAAAAACGCCCTGATGCGGAAATAATCCAAGCCATAGTCCCAAGCCCCAGGATCCACAGCGGGGTAGGAGGCTCCCGCAGTTGGAGCACTAACGAGCTGTAGCTTCAGGGGGTCCACGGGTCTGGTTGCCCATGTCCCCCTTGGGTAGGTCCGCTAGAGCTTCTGCGCGTAGTGGCGTGGATGTACCGACCTTAGGGGGGGGAGAGAGCTGCATCTCCTCTGCATCTGGACCTGCGCAGGGCAGGGCACCCCCCCGCCTCTCGGCTCCTTTCCCTTTGAGTGAACACCTTCAACTTGCTCCACCAACCTGGGCTGCATCTCCATCATTTCATCATCATCATCGACATTTGAAGTCGTCACTGACCTACCTTTTACAAGTCAACGTTGACTTCCCAGTTTCTTCAATTTTCAAATAAGCAGGCGAAATCTTCTGCTTTACTGTGTTTCTTCTCTAGAATTCCAAAGCACTCACAAACCTCCATCATAAAACCCCCATTCTCGACAGCTCTCTCGATCTATAGCCACCTGTCACTGTCGCATTCCAATCGCCCCCCCGGCGCGTCGCACTTCAGGAGTTGCGCCGCAGAATCGCACCACCACAACAACCACAAAAAACTTCCCAGCACGATGCAGGTTCCTCTACTGCGACTTAGGTGCGGCGTCAACTCGTACGCTTGGGGCAAAAAGGGCCATAACTCTGCCGCCGCTCGCTTCGCCTCTGCGACACCATCGGATGACTTGACGATCCAAGATGATACCCCCTACGCCGAGGCAAGTTGACCACACCACATTTCGCCATTTTCGCGCTTCTCCGAACTAACCAGTATATCTCCATTAGCTATGGATGGGCACTCACCCTTCAAACCCTTCTCGAGACGTCCAAACCGGTCGATCGCTCCTCGATCTCTTCCAAGACAACCAAGCCCTCCTCTCCTCCACTATCGCCTCTCACTATGGACCGAAACTCCCCTTTCTCTTCAAGGTTCTGTCCGTGAACAAGGCCCTCTCGATCCAGGCTCACCCCAACAAGACACTCGCAGAGCAACTCCATGCGTCCGATCCCAAGAACTACCCTGACGATAACCATAAACCCGAGATGACGATTGCCATTACCCCCTTCGAGGGCCTCTGCGGCTTCCGACCTCTTCCCGAGGTTGCACACTTCCTCGAGTCTGTAGAGCCGCTGAGGGCCTTGGTTGGTGAGGATGCGGCCAATGAGTTCGCCGAGGTGGCCAAGGACGCCGAGGGAGGTGTTACTGTCGAGAGGAAGGCTGCTCTCAAGAAGGCGTTCGCTGCGCTCATGTCCTCTTCCCCGGAGGCTATTGCTGAGCAGGTTCCCAGGCTAGTTGAACTGGCAAGCACCCAGGGCTCTGAATTCGCCGCTGGGGGTGTCCCTTCAACACCTGGGGAGACACTCGCATCACTTGTCGACAGACTGCATAGCGAGTTTGGAGACGACATTGGCCTTTTCGTCCTTTTCTTCCTCAACTTCGTCACCCTCGAGCCTGGAGAGGCACTGTTTCTGGTGGCTGACGATATCCACGCCTACTTGTCTGGTGACATCATCGAGTGCATGGCTGCCTCTGACAACGTCGTCCGCGCAGGCTTCACCCCCAAGTTCAAGGATGTCCCGACTCTCGTCGACATGCTGACCTACAACTTCGCTCCCATTGAAGAGCAGAAGATGGCACCTACAGAGTATCCCTATGCCACCCTCAACCGCCGCGCCTACAGCTCAGGATCTGCTGTTGTTCTCTATGACCCCCCTATTGAGGAGTTCAGTATTGTGCGCACCTTGCTGCGCGGCGACGGTGCAAAGGCTACCTTCGAGGCCCTCGACGGCCCGAGTATCATTCTCTGCACTAGCGGCCGGGGGAGGATCTCGGTGGGACCTACCAGCGCCGAGATGAAGGAGGGCTACGTGTACTTCGTGGGCGCTACGGCCGGATGTGTGCTCGAGGCAGAGGGGGACGACGATGAGGAGTTTATGACGTTCAAGGCGTTCTGCGAGATCGACGAGCCGCCCCAGTAGAGGGTGCGGTATGGGTTCTGACTTGCAATGAGAGAAATGAGGGCATTTTGTGATTTGTGATGCGGTATGCGAAAATGGGCGTTTTCACATTTGTGCTAGGGACTTGCGATGCTATATACTTCTTTTAATGGCGGTTAACTGCTCTAATCTTGGGCGTTTACATGGAAATGCAGTCAATATCTCGCTTCGTCTTCCTCAGTAGTTTACGATTCAGGATTATTTAGTGCAGAAATGGGACTTTGATGTTCATATTAAATAATCACGCTGAGTTGAGTATGTTCCGACTATGAGCCCGCCCCTTGGAATACCTCAACTTTGACGGGGCTTTTTGCCTCATGCTTGATCCCTTTCCTTTCCCACCCAAAGTCTAGTCTTATATAGTGTACAGATTCTTGATACAACGTACCGAGATGAGTGCAATGGACACCTCAATCTGGACGTGAATACATATTTCTAAGGAGAAAACATAGGTCATGATACACTTATCGCGAGGTGTTGTCAACATCTAATCGTTCGTTAAAGGGCCAAGGCTCTTTGCCAGTCTCTTTTCTAAACCAGTATGAGCATCGTAACAATGTGAGGATTTCGGAACGCTTACTTGGCATCGGGCCTATCAGGCTGCCACTTTGAGCCATAGTATCTCACCATTCGCCAGAACCAGGACGTGCTCGTACTCCATGTTGCTGCCAACGTGGCCAGGCTGGCTACCTTCTTCGACCGCGGCACTCTCTCCCCAGCGTACTCTTCCAGCGCTGCCCGAACGCCCTCATCACCTGAGGCTTCTGAGGCAGCGTGTCTGAGCAGAGAGCGGGCTAGAACGGTGGCGTCTTCAATGGCGAATCCGGTTCCCTGGCCGCTGCTAGGGAGCATGAGTCTTGAAGCGTCGCCGATGAGGGCGACGTTGCGCCATTGGATCTCGTGCTGCTTCCAGACGCGTTGGCGGAGGGGTGTGTGGATTATACGGTCTGCGTTTGTGAAGAGGGCTTCGAGGGGTCCGGCGTAGGGGTGGGTGATGTTGCGGTGCTGGCGGAGGATGGAGACGGTGGTGTCATGGGGGTATTGGCCTGAGATGATGGCGGACTGCCACGGTTCGGTGGCGGTTGATTGTTGGTTCGTGGTGGTTTGGAGGGAGGATTCGGGGAGGACGAGATCCCAGCGTATCTTGCCGTCAGGACAGGGTCCGGAGGCGAGGGAGCCTCGGTTGAGCCAGAGGAGGTGGGTGTCACTGAATGGGGATGTAGCATTGTTGGCTTGGATGCCATTTGAGACGCCGAAGACGCCAGTCAGGCCCATGGAGTCCGGAAGCCACCTGGAGTCTGCGGTCGTGCTGTCTCTTTGGTTGAGGATGAACTTTCGAACACTTGAGTATCCGCCATCCGCGCCAACTAGGAGGTCTGCTTCAACGTTGGTGCCATCTGCAAAGGAGACCTTCATCTGTCCATTGTCGAGGACCTTCAAGTCGGTGGCCTTCTTGCCCCATACGACCTCACCACCGAGTTCCTTGACTTTCTCTACCAGCAACGCCTGGAGACGCTGCCTCTCAAAGTACACAACTCCCGTCTGCAAGTCCTTACTCCACAGGGCATCTCCATGCGAGTTTAACCTCTCAATGCCTCCCGAGTAGTCGCAATCCCAGATTGACATGGGACCGCACTCGAACCCGCGCTGGCGGATAGTCTCCTTCAGACCGAGACGATACAGTGGGTAGAGCCCGTTTGCGAAGAGGCCGACGGTTGCGCCGGAGTGGGACTTGGAGTCTGGGTCATCGGCGGAGGGTGAGGGGGACTGGTCGAAGAGGATGGGGCGGAAGGAGGAGCGGAGGAGGGAGTTAGAGAGGATCTGGAGGGCGAGGGTTGGGCCAGCGATGGCGGAGCCTATGATGGCAATGGTTCTGGGGGGCATTGTTGGGGAGGTGGTTTGGAGTTGGAGGCGGTGCAGTTTGAAGAATGTATGGTATGATGAAGAAGAATGAGGAGGCTATGTGTCCAGAGTCGTGAGAAGGACACAAAAAGAGAGATGGACAATGTGGAGGAGAGGGCTCAGGCGGCATGCGAAATAGCTAGCTGCCTACCAATTGGATTCAACTCAATATTAGGAATAGAGTCTTAAAGAAAAGCAATGCTAATCTCTCCGGGTTTCAGGTTGTATAGCCGTCTTTATATAGACACCTCGAAACACAACGTTGCTTGCTTACATGGAAGTTATTACTATTACTTATATCAGTGAATCCTATCATGGAGGCGGGTGGATATGGATACGAAGTACGAAGACTGACGCTAGTGGCTGCAGCCACCTGCAGACGGGATTGGACAGATCTGATTACGGAAGCTCCTTTCCTAATAGGGCAATTCCAGGTTGCGACCTTCACCGCCCTCGGAATTCTGCCGCCTCTGAGCTTCTCGGCCTGATCCATAATGGCTTGATCACGATGACCTTGTTGCAGCTGCAACACCTGAACCTTCCTGTGAAAAGGACAGGGCATGATATGCCCGCACCAAACCTTCCGCCGTAGGGCATAAGATGGGCTGAACCCCCCTCGTTCCTCCCACCCATCACCCTTTCTTTTCCTACAACCAACTCCCCTCTTCCATCCTCCGATCGCCATCTATCCACAATCGCGCTCGCGGCTTCCCCTTCCCCGTACCATTCCGCCTTGGGCCATTCCAACTCCCCCTGGCCTACTTCTAATAAAGGTTCGTCAAACCTCCCATCCTTCCCAATCCCACAAATATCATGCGAGTTCAGTATCATCTTTGGCTGGCCGTCATCGTTTCCTTTTTTTCTTCTTCTTCGTTTGTTCTGTTTTCTTCATCTTCCTGAATTGATTCTTATTGCGATATCTCCTTTAGGCGGTTGGTATCGGGGCAGGATGGCTGACGAGTTCAAGACCAAGCGTGTGTGGGACGAATTGAAGCACCTCCAGGAGGACCTGGGTCCCTACTACCAGCAGCCTTTGCAGCCGCGACGACGAGCGGCTCATTCGAGAGACACATCCTTATCAGACACCCAGACCCCGACATCCAATACGCCTGAGCCGAAGCGGTCGGTGGGAAAGAAGCGGGATCCATCTAGCCGGGACTCGACGCCGAACCGGCCTGTCAAACAACGGCCCAAGGCTAGCGGTCGGAAGGGAAAAGTGACATCGGAAACTTCGACCCCAAGACGGTCGCCCAGACCTGAGGCCGATCCTTTGTCATACAGCACACCAAAGCGCGAACCGGACAGAGCAGAGCCTCCGAGCATCAACATGTCACAACGAAATCGCAGTGGACGAGGGTCCAACCGCAACAATGGAAATAACATTGGCGAAGAAGCGCACCTTTGGGATAGGTGCAAGGATATGGTGGGGGACATCGTTTCCGGCATTAACGCTGAAAACGACGGTCTTTCGGAGCTTGTCACGATGGACAAGCAGGTGGGTGGAATGGAAACTGACAAGGTCCCCACAGACGCCTTGTCACAAATGGAGCAGCTGTGCCGGTCCGGGGTTAAGATGTCCGAAGCCAACACGACCCATCTGAAGGCCCTCATCGACCAACTCAATGTCCTGCGTGCCGTGGTTGTTGCTAAAGAGCAGACAGAGGCCCAGGCGGCTGGGCCAAGCAAGAGACAGGGTCGAGACAGCGCTGCTGCGGCTTCGTCACTTTACGATTTTGATGGGGCCGGTGACTCGCCAGTACCCAGCCCCATGGGAGGATCAAGTCGCAAGTACGGCGACCGATCGAGCAACCGAGACCGGGACAGTATGCCCCCAAAGGCCGATAGCGTCGAGCCTCAGGGCCCTGCTGGGAGCTCGGGATCGAACAACCGATCCAAGGTGGTCTTTTCCAAGGGCGATGCGGTTGCATTCAAGCCACGCCCTGCGAACGGGGACCACATGTCCGATTGGATCTTGGGAGAAGTGGCGCAAGTGCTGGGCGAGGGCAAAAGCCGGCGATACAAGGTGCTAGACATTGAGCCGGACGACCAGAGCAAGCAGAAGGAATACCGCTCGAGCGCCAGCAACATGATCCCCATCACACCAGAGAGCCAGGCTGGCTCACTCAAGCCCTGGGAGTCGGGTAAAGTGGTGCTAGCGTTGTATCCGAACACCACCACTTTCTATAAGGCTGAGGTGGATAGTATGGCCGAGGATGGCAAGGTGAATCTGAAGTTTGAGGGCGAGAATGATTCCACGACACTGCAACAGGTGGAGCGGAGGTTCGTCATCGAGTACAGGGCTTGATGCAATCGAACGAGGCGCGTGGCATGCTTTAGCAACCTGGGTTGGGCTGCAGGTGCCACAGACTGTCTCGACATCTGGATCCCCCCCGCCAAGAATGTCCGAAGTTTGCACAACCTTGTATGCGACGACATGGCGTCCCTGCAAAGACTCCCGAGCAACTCAAGTCCATATTTCGGTATTTGGATGACGTTGGAAAGCCACAAGGGTATGGGCTGGGGATGATGACGCATTGGCAGTCCAATCAATGGTGGCTGTTTGAGTTGAGTTGTGTTGAGTCGATTGGCTTAAATTTGAACCATCTCGACAGGCCTGTTTGTTGTTGTCAGGTTCATGATGGCTAGGTTTGATACCCATGATCGAGTATGTAGTGTTTCGGACCGGTCTGGGGGATGTGAGATGTTCTCGCCGCCACTACGAAGATGCTGGCGAGTAATGAGTAAACGAAATGAGCATTCTAAATGATGGAAGCGTTAAAGGCATGGAGACTTGGACGAGGATATGCATCTGATCCTATCTACGTGGTAGGAGGATGGTTCCTATTGGAATCCATATATCCATGGATCAGCACAGATGGCCTGAGGATTTTCTATAGGTAGCTCAAGAGAAACCAAGAAACACGGCCGAGTTGCATTACTTGAAATTACTTGGACGTCACAGTTTTCATGCGTGTAGTATAGGAGCCCCAGAGACTATCGATTATGACGGAAGGGAGAGCCGCCGGTATTATAGCAGACATGTCCACGGGTTCATGGGAGTGACATCTGAACAGCGTTTATATGGGGTGAGCCTCTAGGTACCCGGCCTCGAACTTGAGCCCGACGGAGCAAGGGTACCTTACAGAGCCCCTGCACACCCATTTCAGGGGACCTCACAGCGGGTCTCGTTTCAGTGGGTCAGTTAACCACCTAGCGATCCAATCTCCTCTAAAGGCTGCCCCTGAAAGGCTCGCCACAGTCCCCTAAGGAGCCAGTTCAGTGGTGGCCCTGTGGGAGGCCGTTGCCCCGTGCAGCGCTAGTCCTAGAGAGGCTCAGCCCAGGGGAGGGAAAGCGCCATTCGCATCTTGTGCTGTTTTCCCCTGACGGGGGGGGGGAAGGAAGGAAGAAGGGAAGGAACCGAAGAGAGACCTTACCTAGCAATTCTCAACTCCAGCGCCGATCGACAACGAGGGACACCTACAACGTTAAAAAAAAAAAAAAAGATTGAGTGGATAGGGAGAATCTGACCTCTTCCTCTTTCTTAGCCTTGATAACGACCTACGACGAGGACGAACAAGACGACATTAAAGGGGTATTCCCATTGCGATCTTGCGCCCGGTTTCGCTTGAAGATAAGAGACAACGTCTTGTCCAGCGAGAGACATCGAAAGAAGCGACCAGAGGAGGGGGACCAAAAAGTCAACAGCCACGTTTTTACTTACTTGGGGACCCTTGAACCACACACGCACACACACAGACGCAGCGTTGTCTCTCCATCTCGGGAGGTGAGCAGATCCTTTGGATATTTCGCAAACGGCTGCCTTGTCACACGGCGCAAATTGACTGACGGGGTTGTTGTCGTTGGCGAGGACAGGCCAGAACTTGAAACGAAACATCGAGACACAAGACGAGACATCGGATCATCACACCACGAAGCCCTTCGCCTCCATCACCTCTCTCTTCGCGTCTTCTACTCCGCTCGCGCAATAAACGATAGACAATACTCGATACCGGAAACTTGATATTCTCTCTCGACGATCCTGCGAAAAAAGCGACGTCAGCGCATCCTTCCTGCTCACTCCTCATTCCCTCTCTCTCCCTCCCCCGAATCCTCCTTACATCCCACCCCGCCGCCACCGCAGCCATGGGTGGTCAACTCTCCAAGATGATGAGCAAGATCTTCGGATCCAAGGAGATGCGCTTGTTGATGCTGGGTCTCGACGCCGCCGGCAAGACTACCATTCTCTACAAGCTCAAGCTCGGCCAGGACGTCACCACTATCCCAACAGTTGGTTTCAACGTTGAGACCGTTACGTACAAGAACGTCAAGTTCAACGTCTGGGATGTCGGTGGCCAGGACAAGATCAGGCCTCTATGGAGGCATTATTTCAGCGGTATGTCTACTCGTCCATCGCAAAGGATGGAAATTGGGGTGGTGTCTTGGACACAGGAAAGGGGTCGACCAGCTCGGAGTCGCCTCCAGGTTCGGGACATGTTCACTGTCCAACTTATACTGACTTATCATAGGTACCCAGGGTTTGATCTTCGTTATCGACTCCTCCGATCGAGTTCGCATGGACGAGGCCCGACAAGAACTCCACCGCATCATCAACGACCGCGAGATGAAGGACAGTCTACTTCTCGTCTTTGCTAACAAGCAGGATCTCAAGGAGGGTATGTGTTTCCGTTCCCTCTCCCCCTTTGTTCTAGGGCCATACTAATCATCTACCCGCAGCCATGACACCACAAGAAGTCACCGAGGCCCTCCAGCTCTCGAAACTCAAGGACAAGGTCTGGTACGTCGTGCCTAGTTGCGCCACCACCGGTGAGGGTCTCCTCGAGGGCCTGGCCTGGTTGTCAAACAACGTCAAGGCTCCTCCTGCTCCGGCCAAGAAGTAAAGCCCGAGAGTCTTTGCCTTTTCTTCCTCTACAACGACGCCTCCCATTCCGAATACACGAAACAACACCACCCCGACGACATGACAACTTCTTTCACCGGCGCCAACGCGAGGCTCGATCTTGTCTCTGGAGGCAACACCATTTACAAACGAAACTGGATAACAGCTGTCTTTTCCCACCTTGCGTTCCGAACACGGGGCTTAGGATAGCCATGGAGATTTCCTCCGACACCCAGCCGAAGCCAACGAACCTCGTGGAAGCCGCCCACACCACCTAGCTAGATCCCGAAGACGCGATACACGATCAATGGAGAGGACAAATCTCCGCATAATCAACATCGTGTAACACCGAAATCTCCCGAGTCTTCTCCCCCGCCGACGAACCTCTTCCATTTCCCACTTCCCCTGATCATGCCGCCACCAAACTCCCCCCCCCCTCAAACCTCGCTCATACGACACCTCCCGCTACCGCCCACCACTGCCTTCGCTTGAAATACCCGTTTTTGTTTTTTGCCGTTTTGTAAGATTTTCACCGAGATTGGAATGGGGACGAAGGAAGTTGGGAGTTGAGAAGGGGTGGTTACAGTGACATTTTTTAAACCAGAGATGAGCCGGAGCAAGGGGAAAGGGGGAGGGAAGCTGATAGCAGAATGTGTAACCTGAGAGAGGCGGAGGAGGTAGAAACTCGATGAAGATGATGGGGAGAGATGGGCCGGACGAAGCAGATTTTTAGAATCTTTACAAACCGGGCAGGCAAGCTATGCACAGGCGCGTTAAGCACCTTTTCTTGATTCCCTAATTTTTTTTGCTAGCTTTTTTATTGTCGTACTTTGGTGTCTTGTTTTAGTATCCTTTTATTTATATCTTATATTGCGTATTTCCGGGTTAATGAGCATGACGTCGTTTTTTTTTTTTTGGGTTCTTTTGATTTGTTGGTGAATGCCTCGTATTTGGGCATGATGTCAGTGAAGGGAACTCGGGATAAGATGATCTCTTGTTTTTGCAACTGGTCGTGAAGTGTTCCGTTCGTGTAACATGGCGACGGGGGGGAAGATCAGAGCAGGAACGGAGGTTGCCGTTAATCACGACTGAGATCGGTTTCCGAACAAGTATAAAATCATATACATTCAAATCTATTCTACCATGGGTATCCACGAAACTACCGCCTATAACGCCTTGCAAAGCTGCGATGTTTTCGTCATAAATCCTTCAACGTGACCCTTCAAGCATGTTCAAGCATGCTCAAGCACACCCCTCCTTTATTACCCAACGCATAGTAATAACTCAATGATCATCCACCTTTTCTATCCTGCTCGCCGACATGAATTATCTAGAAGCGCAATGGAAGTAGCCTCTATTCCTTCAGTCGCTTGATCGGGCCTCTTAGCGAGTCATCCGGTAGGCCACTCCGTTTAGTACCCGGTAAGCTGCTTGTACGAATATCGTTGTCGTCTTGGCTGACCCTTCGATGGGGGTACTCATTCTTCAACCCCTCGAAGCAGTTCGCGCTGACTCGGTCGCCGGTGCTGAAGAAGGGTGACTGCAGGGCCTGGGCCGCCGTGAGGCGTCGAGACGGGTCGTACTCGAGGAGACCTGAGAGCAGCTTGTAACCTTCCTGACCGAGCGAGGCGAGTGGAGCGGTACCGTTCGTCCCGGGCCCGGGATGGTTGATAATACCGTAGTACCACTTCTCGAGGTTGGAGCCGTTGGGAGGCGGGGGCGGGTTGCGGGCGCCATAGTGGCCATGGTGATGGGCATGAGGGTGGTGAGAATGGGAGTGGTGGGAGGTCATCGAGTTGGTGAGATTGTTGAGCTGGTTGTACTCGGGCATGGTCGGTAGAAGAGACCATCGTTCCTTTGTCGGGATGCCCATAATTTCGATGATTTTCTGCATCTGATTTCGCTGGAAGGGGACTGTCTTTTTGCTGTCCATTTTCGCCTCCTCACCCTTGAAGATGGGTCGAAGGGAAAGCAATTCAGCAAAGATACAACCGATAGCCCACATATCGATAGCAGGGGTGTAGTGATAGGAGCCAAGGATAAGCTCCGGCGCGCGATACCATATCGTAACCACCACTTTATCACCACTAAAGAGGGAGTGTAGTGGTTTGTCGAAGCGACGGGCGAGTCCCAAGTCGCCGATTTTGACCTCGCCAGAGGAAGTGACCATGATGTTCGCCGGCTTCAGATCGCGGTGCAACACCCAGCTGGTGTGGAGATACTGGCAGCCATTGAGGAGCTGAAACATGATACTCTTGATGGTGGCAGGCGGTATGGGATGTCGAGGCTGTTGGGTATGGTGGTGGATAATCTGGAGCAGATCATGTTCGGCATACTCAAAGACCATGTAGATACACTTGTCCTCGAGCATAATCTCACAAAGTCGGATTACGTTGCCGTGACTCAGCTCACTACATAGGCTCATCTCGCGGATGGCGCTCTGTGAGATGCCGGTGTAGCTGACCTGCTCGCCCTCCTTGTCCGGCTTGAACTTCTTGATGGCGAACTCGCCCGGGGGCTTGCCGCCGCGGCCAACGGCCTTGTAGACGCGACCATAGGTTCCGGAACTAATAAAGCCAACAATACGGTAACGATCTGTGATGCGCACTTTGGGCTGATACCCAGCAGAGCGATCATGGGGCTCTATAAGACGTTTTTGGTAAGCGTGAGCTGGGAAACCGACGCCATGATGAGGTCGGAGAGGCATGGCCGTCTTGGTTGAATGGCAAAAACTCCAATATCAGGGTTGTCGTGATGAGATGGGGGTTGGTGACGACGACGATGACGACGATGACAAACTGTGTCTCTCAGCCACTCGGCATTGGGATGGCAAAGAAGGAAACCAAGATGGGGGATGATTTCGGGATCTTGAGGTAGGAAGCAGGCAAAATGATATGTCAAAGTGAAGAGCAAAACGTCGCTGAGAATGACAGAAAGAAGGCGCCAGTGAATGTCAAAGACACAGAATTGACAACGATGGATGAGCAAGAACGACACCGACTCAACAAAACGAAGTCGGAGTCTAGAAAAAAAGAAGTTGATAGAGTCGAGTCAGGTTCAGGGAGGCTCTGGAACTGGATAAGACCAACACGCCACGCCACACTAGGTAGGTCGATAGGTTGGGAATCTCGACACCTCAGGTACCTCTTTTTTCGCCCTTGAAAATAAGGCGACGTGAGGATGAGGAGGCGGGAGTAAGGAACCAACGACCAGAAGGCGCGTGCATAAGGCGGTGGAAGTTATCAGCCGCAGCAAAGGGCGGGAGCATGGAGAGAGAGAGAGAGAAAAAAGAAGAAGAAGAAGAAACTAGAGATCGCGAGGCCCGGGCAGCAAGCTAAGAGCGACTACACGATCATGAGAGAGTCATGGAGTGATGGGAGGGAAGCGTACAGAGTAGAGTGATGCAACAATTTTGAGGAGAGGAAACAAGGATATATGGAATAAAAGATGAGAGAGCCAACAGGGGGGGAGGCTGGGAAGCAAGGAGAGGAGATAGGCGAGAACGGCTACCTCGAAACGGGATATCCGGAAGTCTCTATCCCCGTGTCAAAGCAAGGTATCAAGATGATTTGACGATGCAAGCCAACGAAAATGACAACAACGACAACAACGACAACGACAACATGAAAGACATCGACAAGTCATCATACGTACCCTCAAAAGCCGCCTGCACACTCCGCTTCAACGGCCCCCTGGCGGCGCCCAGGCTCACGGACCCAGAGCCCGACGCCCCAGATGGCGGATTTGTCAAGCTCATTAGTCGCGTTCCCTCCCAAGACAAAAACTATCGTTGGCTTGCTTTGCCTCGCTCAGTTGGTATAAGCGGGACGGATGGCGGCAGCAGCAGCAGCAGCAGCAGATTGGGTATCTCCGTCGAGTAAGCCGACAGCGAAACTCACTCTTTGGATGATGATCTCGAGCGCCCGCCCACCCCCCTCCTTTTCCCCTCCCTCGGCGGGCCGAAGAACGGCGAACGGAGACGGCGAAAGGCGAGAAAAAAACGGGCTCGCCCCGCCCAACGAGCGAAACAGCAGGTCGTGATACGAGAAACGAGGAGTTTGTGTCTCTCTCCTGTCCCTCCTTGGTCTTGGTCCTTTTTTCCCCGCACCGGAAGAAACGCCGCCGCGCCCAGCGACGCAGCGAGGCGAATAGATCAACGAACGGGCCCTGTTTGGCAGTCCTCGGCTCGATGGGGGGGAGGTCTCGTTCCAAAGAGATTGGACAGGTCTTGGAGTCTGATACGTAATGAGCTGAGTGAGAACGCGGGGAAAAGGGAGATGCGATGCGCAGAGATCTCTTGATTAGGTAGCCAGCGGGCGTTTCGCTGCTTCGAGTTGCCTAATTCTCGCCCCCCCCTTCCTTGTTTGCTTTGTCTCCGGGCGCCGATGGCTGCTCTTGGTATAACCCTACTACGCGTTCGTTGAGCGCATGGAAGAGGCACGGCTGAGACGATATATGGGGGATGACAAGAAACGCGAATGGATTGGGTGGTTCGTGCGGAGATGTGCAGTGGAGATATGCAGAGACGGTGTCCGTCGCTAGCGGTAATATCTACAAGCACTTGGGGCAGGAGAAACAGAGGAAACGAGGGGGGAATGGGAACTCTTTGGAGCCTGGGATGGTGAAGATCTGTCGTGTTCTGATAACGCGTGGAAACGGTTGTCAAACCTGTCACACTTTCCGGTTTGTTGAAAGAGTGATGATGACTAAGCACACATCGTTCCTACCATTTCTGAACCAAAGTTGGAAAGAGAGTTCGTGATGGTGGCCCGAGAACCTGGAAGTTGCCTCCAACCCTGGCTCGACGGTCGAATGGGCAGCAACGTCCCGTCCTTAGGTACGGGCCGGCACGAGGATTACCTGGTAGGTACCAGATACAAGTTGTTACCGAATATGTCCAATTGGTTCGATTTCGGCTTCACAAAGGGTTCACGCTTTATTTGACTTCTTTTTCAAACCCACGAGCACCTTCGAAAACTTGCGACACGCGAAAACCCAACACGGCATCAATGCCCTTTCCCCTCTATCACAGAAATGCAAATGCTCCTTCCTACATGCGGCATCTATCGCGGTCCCAGCTTCTCCAGCACTCTCGGTCCCTGCTCTTCCCACTCCGCCTTGGTCACCCACATGCTCTCCTTGTCTGCCATGATGTTGGCCAGCACCGCACCACCCAGGAACACCATGTGGCGCCGTCGCGGGGGGTCCTCTATCCGCACCTTGAACTTGCTCAGTCGCTCCGGATTGCCCTGCAATGCCCGCGTCAACCACAGTTGCTTGAGCTCCTTCTCCAGTCGTGACGGTAGACCCGGGTACATGCTGCTGCCGCCAGACAGCACGATCGCCTTGAACAATGAGGATCGGATATCCACATCTGCCGACTGGATAGTGTTGAAGAGAAACTCGCCCAGGCCCGGCGACTCGTTATCCACCAGATGCGGCTGGAACAGGCACTCGGGCGCCTCGAATCGTTCGCTGCCCACTCGGATCACACGTCCGTCCGGCAGCGTGTAATCCTCCACCAGCACAGTCGTATCCTCGCTCAAGCGCTTGTCCAGCTCCAAGTCGTATGACACGTAGCAGAGCTTCTCCTTAATCTGGCGCACCGTCTCGAAATCGGCGGTTCGGTTGAGGGCGTAGCCGCGGCGAAGGAGCAGCTTGATGAGGTTACGTGTTACGTCTCGTCCGGCGACATCTAATCGCTTCGTAAGGTGGTTAAGAACCACAGATTCGTAAACGGGGACAATGTGGGTGACACCATCACCCGAGTCGACCACAACACCAGAGCTCAGACCTACACCGCGTGTCCGCTGATTAGCTCCTAAATCACATCCACGGTATCAACGAAGCTCCAGCTCCAAATCCAACTCACCCTGCGCATACAAGGCCAGTACGGCCTGAATCGCAACGTAGACGCCATCGAATTCATATCGGTCGAACATGACCTCGCACATCTTCTCGCGGTTCTTCAGCGGGTTCATCGGGGGCTCTGTCAGGAGAATCTTCTGGCCCCGGGGATCCACCTTGAGCTTCTCGAAGAAGGTGTAGTCCCAAAGGTGTTCCATATCATCCCATTTCTTAACGATGCCGTTCTCCATGGGGTAGCTGATCTGAAGCATCGTCCTGGCAGCGGCGGCCTCGTCACCGCACATAATGTCCTTGATGACCAGGTCGTTATCCGTCTGCTCCTCGGAACGGATGATCGGCCGGCCGACGATAGACGGGTACTGGTGCTCGGGGAAGTTTTGCGCGGCATATCCGACTTTCAGGAAGCCGGTGCCGCCGTCGAGAACTAGGCGGTAGGGCATGAGGTCAGCTCTCCCGAAGCTCAGGGGCGCAAAGAGACGCCATGTTGGGCTGGGGCGTCAAGGGGTGGTAATTTTAAGGCTCACCAATGGGTGGAGGGTTGGCCATCCTTGCGATAGCTCAGGGCGCACAGTGAGGGTTGTGGAATGGTGAGGTGGTGATTGTGAGGCCGATGTTGCTGTGGCCAGGAGCTTGGGGGGTTGAGGTGTTCGTCAGTGGTGGGGTTGGCGTGGCCGACCGTCGTCAGAGGTGGCTGAGGCGGGATCACGTGGGCCCTCTAAGTCCAACGCACTGGAACTTCATGAAGCTCAGGGCCCAGGCATCTCTACCAGAGGCAGGAGAACCCCCTATGTTAGCAACGAGAAAAATGAAATCCTCTGCGCTCAAAGCCCTCGTACCTACCTGTGTCTTATGTGTTTTCATGGGACTATTCGTAGGTGCCTTAGAAGGTTACCATGCGGGAATACGACTTCCTTTGTCTCTCTAGTAATAAGATTGGACCATCCTTCCCCGAGGCCGAAACGTGCTCTATGTTTGATGAATCAACTTCACTCCCATCAATACGGCTTTTGTCAGCCCGGGACGCTTACTATCAATCACTTTTCATTCCCTTTGCCAGTACTCCATCAAATTACCCAGCATAATGGCCCTCCAACCACCACACCCTGCCCTCCAGTTCCGTCGGGATACCAAGATTCTCATCATCAACCCAACCTCATCACTCTGGAGATCAGCAGCCATCTACCTCTCCGTCAGTTCAATGAATCTGCCAGATGTACCCATCCCGAGCCCTAAGCAGGACATCGCATAGGCTAACCCGGTCCAAGGCACTCGACATCGCCGTTTATTCTGCCTCTAGTGACGCTCCCGAACATCTCACTGAGCTCGAGGAACTCCCGCTAAGCAGTAATGCTGTGACTAATGACGTGGAATTAATTCGAAGCCTGGAAAATGGAGTCTATGACGCTGTTCTCATCGCCATCTTCATGCCACACACTCTCACTCCAACTCTCACCAGGATTCCTGGTATCATTGTCGTCAGTGTATTGGAAGCAAGCATCGCAACTGCCGTGGATATTACTTCTCGTTGGAATGCTTCGACATGGGGCATAGTGACGAGTCTCGATTGCTTGCCGGAGTACCTGAACGCTGTGGTACAAGGATTCATTGGCGAGAACCCCGAGCGTAGTGGCAGATACGCTGGGGTTTTCTCCATGGGCCTGGGTGCAAAGGAGTTTGAAGAGCTCGATCCTCATAAAATGAAGGGGCTTCTCGGAAATGTGACAAGGTGGCTGCTTGCTTCCAGCAACGTTGCCGTGATCGTTGTGGGTTTTGTAGAAATACCGGGCGTGGAACGGGACATTCGTCAGGTAGCCATTGAGGAGTATGGAAACGAGCGAGGAAGTCAAGTCCAAATCATCAACCCAGTCAATGATGGCATTGTGCTACTAGAGTATATGGTCCGCATCGGGTATGCTCGTGGAGAATAGAATAGGGTCAAGCCGTTCCTCATTCCGTGAAAAATCTCATTCCGTAACGCCTCACCGTCAACACTTCGCAACATCAATCTACTCGTCTCGTTCTACCCCAAACCTCGTCAACATCCTTCTTTCCCTTGGTCTCGGGCACGTTCCAGAATACAAACACCGCCGACCCGGCCGCCAACCCTGCAAAGATGAAGTAGACCCATCCTTGACCGCCCAGGAGCTTGTTCAGGGCTGTATTGACGATGGGGAAGAACTGCGCAACAATAAAGGTCGCGAAATAGTTTGCTCCAAGGCACCAGCTCTGCGTGGCCCCGACAGCCTCTTGGCCAACTAATTCCGAGGCCAGGATGAAGGGCACAGGGCCAAGTCCGACAGCGTAGAAACCGACGAAAACGATGACTGCCAACGCTGAGAGAATCTTGACCCCGAAGATGATTGAGAGTGCGAGCGCCAGAGCACTGGTCCCTTGGCCGACAATTGACATGAGCAAACATGTTTTGCGCCCAAGGCGGTCGGGCAGAGGAGCGCAGGCGATGGTGGTGATGAGATTGACGACGGAGATGAGAATTGTGAGGAGGGCCGAGGAAATGGGAAGAAGGTCCGAAAGTAGAGATACTGAATACATGATGATCGAGTTGATCCCACAGAACTGTTGCACGAACATGATCCCGACAACCGCGACGATGGCTGGCCGGTAGAGGGGATCTCTCAAGACTTGAATGAATCCGAGATGATCGACTGGACCCCTGGCCGCATATGGAGTCGGCTGAGTCGGGTCAGCTGCAGGGTCGCTCTGAAGTAACCGTTCTTCCTCAGAGTTTCCTTCCTGGTCATCGGAGTTCCAGGCCTCGGTCTCTTCGTTGATATCGTATCCAGCGCCTCGAATCCGCTGGAGGGTTCTTTTTGCCTTGGTCACGTCTCCTTGAGCTGCTAACCATGACGGGCTCTCGGGTATGGCGAGCAATCCGAAAATATGGGCGGCTGCGATGATGGAGCCAACGCCGAGAATCCATCTCCAGGCGTTCCCGTAGCTCCAGAAGTACCCAAGAGTCTGGACCACCAGGATGCCGACGTTGATCGAAATCTGTGTCATGAACCCGAAGAGCCCACGTTCCTTTGGAGGCGCAGTCTCACTGACGTATAATGGAACAACTACAGTAGAAGCGCCGGCCCCGACACCTGATATAAGGCGCCCCAGGGCAAGAACTGGGACAGCCCAGGCAATGGTCTCGATCGCCGCGCCGAACAGGTACAGAATCGCAGTCATTCGCATCGCAGGGAGACGGCCGCGGCGGGAGGAAATCGGACCGGCAGCAAGGGCGCCTATCAATCCTCCTACGGTGAATATGGACGAGACGGTCGCGAAGGCGGCTTCGTTCATGGGGATACAATCGGAGAAGAAACCGGAGGAATCGTTGCTCGGCTTTGACGAGGAGACCATCTCTCGAATGCGGTGAGCGGCCGAAATGGACTTTTTATGGCAGGTGATGACATCTTGGGGCGCATTGAGCTCAGCCTGAATACAGAACCGTCAGCGCAATTCATCAGTATCCGTCGTCGACGGTTCATTCCTCGACCCTTGGGCTAGGGAGGGAGCCTTGAGCTGGGGGGAGATCAGACGCACCAAGTGGAAGCCAAACTGTAGCGACCCCAGAGTCGACACGACTATGAGGAGAATCAGGTAACCGCTGACATTTTGCAGACACTCCCTAATGCCACGACCAGCCATCGTAGCGGTCGTTATGTGAAGATGGAGGTCGAAGGAATGAAGCGGAGGGAGAGATTCCAGTCACTTGGAGGCGTAGGCATGTGAGCTATCTCCATGGGGGTACGTACCTACCTAGGTACCATGCTCACGGGTCCACGTGCCGAAGTGGCTTGCAGGCCCCTGCATCATGTCTTCTGGAGTTGGTGTGCATACAATTTCGACACGTGCTACCCTACACTTTCTTTGACAATTTCTACGTTCGTCTCTGTTCCCATCATATCTTGCCCCTGTTTCCTAGTCACTGAAGCAACTGCAGAGTAACCATACTATTTAAGAAAAGACCTGGCCCTGCCCGAATTTCGGAGTATGTAAGGTCAGGGGCTCTTAGTTTGAAGGTAACTATCCTTGTGAATTCTCAAACATCATCGTCACCAGACACTTGTGCGTCCTTGTGTATTCGCTTGTTACAAACAACGGAGAAAGGTACAAAACAACCCCGAGAAAGACAACCTTTAACAGAAGCGTATGCCCTCAATATTGAAGGGCCGCGAAATGCTCATACTTTCCCGCCAAGCGAACCCTGAAGCCCCGTCCCCAGACTATCAATGGAACACAAGTCAGAGCAATCGCTGCTGCAATACAACCCAACAAGACAAACATGTCATACACGCCCATGCCTTCCATCCATGGCGATACAGCAAATACCAACGCGGTAGCGATGATGTTGCGAACGAAAACGACAGCCGTGAGAGCGTTGCCGAGAATCTTGCGCGGTCAATGTGTCAGCTACCACTGTTCACGATAGGTCTGGGAACTCAGGTCAACTCACGAGCTGGTACGAGTCTTGGACATATGTCAAAGCCATATCTCCTGTACCGCCGATAGCAAAACCGATGAAGCCGGCGCCCACAGCGTTGACTATCCAAGGCATTCCCTATGCTGGGGCATCAGCACTCATGTTATCAACCCTTGGAATTTCGACAAGTTCGCTCACCTTCGCAATCGTCAGGCCATACATCAAGCAGCCGATCGTCATGGACAAGCCGGGAACAAGGAACAACCACAAGCGAGTCTCTGGCTCGTAGATCCCTCCCCTCCGTTTTGCGATCTGAACGATGAAATAATCCACAAGAGGCCCTCCAAACAGGGATCCGAGTAGGGCGCCAATGAATGGAGGCAAGTTCATGTTACCGACGCCGGCAGTCGAGAAGCTATACGGAGGCGCCGAGTACAGCGAGCTCTGTGTGACTGCGAGAATGGCGAGCATGGCAATGGCCCAACCATACTGAAGCGCCGCAAACATCACGGCTGGAAATATGGCGAGGATGTGGAAAGGTTGGTACATATGATGCCACAAGGTGCGGTCTTCGGAAGTGACCTGTTTGTCCAAGGACCAGAGGGCATGTCGCTCCCAGTACGACTTCATCGGGATGGTGTCGTCGACTTCAACCAGTCGCTTGCGTTGGTTCGACATTGGTTCGATCGGGCCGTTGGAAGAATCCGTTACGGGTGGCTTGGCGATACTGCTCACTTTACCGAGATCATCCTCTGGGATGGTGACACCAGGGATTTCCTGGCCGGTCAACGGCGGCGGGATGTACTTGGACTCTTCGAGGAAGAAGAACATGATGATGGTGAGTGCGCCCATGAAGATGGCGCAGAGCCAGAAGACCCATCGCCAGCCCATTGTGACGGCAGCATGTCCAGCTGCGACGGGACCAAGGTAGTTCTACGGGTAGGGCGTCAGAGCGGTCGTAGGGGGGGCGCCGTGCAATGCAATGTCTACTTACTCCGACCATGACCATGATGAGGTAGAGACCGTTCATGGTACCTCGCTGGTGAACGAAGAAGAGATCTGATACCTTGTTGGGGGTATCATTGGTTAGTTCTTGACCCGTCGCGTGTTCTCCTGATCGAAGTTCCATACCGTTACCTGGAAGAGGGCTTCATTGACCGCCCCAGCAACACCAGCGATGACATTGGCGCCATACATGTCACCTTCCGTCCGCATTTTCGCCTGCCAAATAGCCGCAGCGAGCATGATCAACGAAGTCACGATGTAAACAGGCCGACGACCGATTCGGAGGGCGATGGGGATGAAGATGATGCAGCCAACGGCAAGACTGGCCATGTTGGTCGCGTAGCCGTTGTTGAGGGTGTCATAGCTCATACCGAGTTCTGTGTTCCAGTCCTGCCATATGGGAACGCTAACGCAGAGACTGGGAGTGGCATGTTAATGCTGCGTGTCGCGATGGCGGCAGGGAGTGAGAAGGGGGGCGCACATTGCGAAGACCATCATCGCGTAGAGGGACAGGATTGTCATGTGAAGGGTTTTACGCCATGGGCTCCAATTCTGAGAGTGGTTAGAGGCCCATTGAGGTTGAGGATGTTTCGTGACAATCTCACCAGCGGCTGGTTTGGGTCTGAGGATGGCTGGGGGGCCAGGAGAACATGAGTCCCCTTGGTGTCATTGATGCGCTGGGTGCCCGGAGGCAACGTGCTGTCGTTCATGACTGAATTACCGAGCATCCTATAAGTAAAAGGGTTACGATGATCTTGCCTGGGTTTGAGAAAGACCAACAGAATGAAGAGCCTACTAGAGGACGGAAGCGAATACGTGGCGACAGCAAGACATAACGGAACATGGCATTAGATGGACCAATATATACATACTCCAACTCCCCATTCAAGGAGATCGCTGAGGGGAACCTAGGCTCTGTGTCACCCTTATCAGGATGGTGTGGTGAACCTTTGTCTTGCTTGTCCGACCACGGATTGGAGAACCCCATGCTCCTAGGTACCCATTGTAAGGACATTGTACATAGTTGTAGTAAGCCTGTCAGCTGATCCCGTATCAAAGGCTGGTGATTAAACCTGTTATCAAAAGTCAAGACATCCAATAAACATACTCTATCCCATGCTTCCCCGGGAATCCTTGCGCATGCCCGCGACTCCCCGGTTGCGGGGTCATGCTGTTCCTCTCCCAAACTAACCCAATGCATGCACAAGATTGCATCCCATTCTATCGGAATCCCGGCTGCTTATTGATAACCGGATGTAGAGCCCAGGTTTCCGGTTGGGTGGCTCGTTCAGACGTCGGCGTCTAGGGCGTCTGGAGCGTGTCGGACGTCATCGGGGTGTATTACCCTACCCCGGGATTGGCGTTCGATAGGGCGTTTCCGTCCTGGGTATCAGTTCGCGAACGGCGAATTTGAAGTCTGGGGTAGTCTAGGATCTTGCGTCAGCCATTTTCTATTTAACCTGCATAGGCGTTGTCCATGTGGCTGCGCCATCTGGCCTTGATTGGACATAGGATGGATCGAGAGCTGGGGTTCCGGAGGGACTGCAATGGGATATGAAGAATAACCTTGAATTACAGTAGGGGAGACTAGACGCTAGAATACATAATATACAATAGCTATTCGCTTTCATAATGATACAAGAAGCCGTCCGCTCTACGCCTGAGATCCCAGATGCCTCAGCCAACTCTCTAGATCGCGAGCCAGTCGCTCTCCAATACTATTATCCACAATATCACTCTGCCAGGTGATGTCAACGCACATCTCACCACCCTTCACAGCAACCGGACTGATAGAGAAAACCGGCCCAATCGCGTGAGGACTAAGAGAAAACCTCGCCCTCTGCATCGACCAAGACCCTTCCTCGGTGGTTGGCTTCCCGTCAATCACCCCTAGGTTGCTGACAAGCCAGGAACAAGCCCTTGGTTTCTTCATTTCGTCCCTAAAGTAGGTCTTGAAGTCTCTCACGACCCTCATTAAGCTGACCAAGTCGTTCTTTAGCTTCATATCCAAGTTCTGTCGGATCTCGTCCCGGACTCTCTCGGCGACGGACCACATGACCTCTTCGAGACCGGGACTCTGCGCTGGATCAGCGGAGCCTCCCTGAATTAGGCCTCGGACTTTGGATACTAGATTTCGGTCGCATTCGTGATCCATGGCGGAAACGTAGTTCGCCATCGTCTTGTTAGGATCTAGCCAGGGATAGCGCTTGGGTTTTTGGGGGAAATGTCGTCGGAGGTTGAGCGCAGTGGCGCAAGAAAAGGATGATGCCTGTTCTGCTGTGAGTTGAGAAGAGATGGAAAGCAGGGCAATCGCCTGTAAAAGGCCCGTGATGGTGGTCTTGTGTGCGCGACAAGCAGAGAGAATCTGCTGGAGGGCCGCGTTCTCGACGCTGAAGGCCTTCAGCTGGGTAGTGTACGGCGACTTGCGAATTGGAGCCCAGGTCGCATGAGTGCTAGTCTTTATGAGCTTCGCTGGCTTGAGTTCTTCCCATAGCGAGTGTACGACGAAACCAGGTGTGAGGGAGAATGGGCCTATGACTTCCTGGCCCGGCGGGAGATTCTTCGCAGACACATTGGACTTGAAGGTGTGGTTCTCCAGTGCAGGGCACTGGGCATCTTGAGGCGCGTTGAGCTGCTCTAGAAGTGTCTGGTGAAAGATCTTGGCTCCCGTCCCATCAGTGTGGACGTGGTTCCAGCAAAAGGCCACCTCGATAAAGTTGCCTCCAAGATGCCTGAAGATCACGACTTTCCAGCCAGGCTGGGTATCCCGGGAAGGGAAATTGGTGACAAGCTCCTTCTTGATGGTTTCGTTTAAATTAACGTCGTACGATGCACTGTCCTCCACGATTTCCCACTCCACGTGCTTGGTGAGTTCAATTGTGTCGATTCGTACCCATGATTGCTTCCTGGACTCGAGGCCGATGATTCCAACCTGGAGGAGAGGGTGTTGAAGAACTGTACGTGCGATGGCGAGTTCGCAGCAGTCGACAAGCTTGGAATGAAGGTCCGGAGCTCTGAGGTTTTCGGGGATTGAGTAGCGACAATTGATGACGGTGTTTCCGTAGAGACCTGTATAATTGTGTGCCGCTTGGTAGGATTCGCTAAATGGAGCGCGTTAGAGACTACACATATGATACGCAAAGAGGTCCAAGGCTGTATACTTACAATGGATGCAAAGGTCGGATGATGTGAGACTTCAGCCCAGTCGATGGCTGTTGCTTGGGAGCGGTTGCTGGCATACTTGGGACTAATCTTGGACGAGCTTGGAGGAACTGTTTGTTGTCATCTGTAGACGTGTCAAAGAAAAAGGCATATCATCTTTGATCTTGATTTGAGAAATGAAAGGCATTGATCACTCTTCTTATTGAACCCCATAGCATCTGACACGGGGTCCGCGGCCAACTTTGGCCCCCCTGCGAATCGGGAGAATTATCGATCCGTGGGAGCCCGAGGAAACCGGGATTGAAGGTCGCAGTCGCCTAACACGTACGGAGTACGCAATGCCAACCCACCACTAACGGGTGATTTCGTCTCGCAACCGTGACTCCTTCGAAGCCCTTCAATACCCTTGCCTTCTCATTCCGCGTGGCTTCTTTATCAGAAAGGACATGGTTCAATTGGTCAGGTCCTCCGTAGTGGCGTTTGTTACGTGACCCCTGGTTCTAGGACGCGCAACTGGTTGTCGCAACGATTGCGAGGAGTTGAGAGTTGAGTAACTACCAGTAGTCCCCCCCAACAGGCATCCATTCAAGGGTGATTTGCGATTTGCCAAGCCACAGCGCAGCGCAGCGTGAGACTCCCTTGGGTTAGTGCCATCTGAACTGAGCAGGAATTGAGCTCTGAGCTGAGAACTCAAATTTGACTGCTAATGCGACATAAGACATATATACCTAGTAGGGTTAGATAATCACAGCATGTGTGAGAGCTAGAGTGAGTTTCATTCTAGGTGTTGGCGCCGACGGACCTAAAAGGAAGCCATCTACAAGGAGGAATTAATATGACACGCCAAAAGTCTGACAACACCCAGTCATGCACCTAAAAGTATCCCTACTTTTTGAGAGAAATAGTTAAATTTCACTAATTTTCCAAATAATACGGAGTAAAGAGTTTAGGTATTAGGACCTCTTATAATTATTGAGTAAAATCTAGGTTTTTATGGAAATTTAGGGAATAAGTAATATGGTATCACCTGGTGTTGTCAGACTTTTGGGAGTCACCAACTCAACTTTATACTCGGCGCTGCCTTGCTTTATAAATCAGACCCGCTCGCGGTTTCTCCTGGTACGTATGGGACCAGGTCGACAGAATTATAGACACTCCAGAGAACCGTAGAACCTCAGTTCGGGAAGAGTGGAGATATTCCCTCCGTCCCGGCTCTGCCGTTCTCCGGAGGACGGGCAAGTCCCTCATATCGCCTCGAGCGCTTAGCTATGGTAAAGGAAGGTAGTGAGCGTAACCTTTGTGATGCGTTTCTTGGACATAATTTTAAATTAACACCCCATGGAATTGCTACCTAGCTGCCACTTCTTAGGGTCCTTGTCCCATGACATGAGTCCCAGGTCATCTTCCCTCTAGTTGCAATAACTCGTCAACGTAGAAGCTTCGTGTCAAGGAACGATAATGCCCGTCGCTCATACCTAGATGAACTGGGCTTTGCGATTTCGATATATGCCGATGACTCCGCGCCAGCCGAAGGAGCGCCGTTGCAAAGGAAGAAGTTCATCCGGACGAGCCATATCTACACATGCTAATCCCTCCGCATTTCCTATACCACTTTCATCATGTACAATGAGTGCAAATTTAGTACCACGCCTCACATCTAAACAAACGAGGGCGGGCCCTTGAACCGTGCTGACCTTGACCATGATCAATCCGCTCAATAGCATCGTCCACATGGTCAAGGGCGTGTCTATAGACAGCCCACCGTCGCTCTTGCGCTTGAACAATATGTTATAAGGCCCTCGAGTGTTCAATATTGTGGTGTTCTCCGCATCTAGGAGTTTGCACAGGATGAGCTGCTCGGGGATGCGCGTGACAGAGTGCAACTCGCTGACGCTGCAGCAACGGACGCGGCCGCGGAGGAAGTCTCGCCACGACCACGTATCGACACGTACACTCTTCGCGAGAAGGACACAGAATGCAGCTAGTACCCAGCAATATGTCGTGATGTTGAAGGGATCCACGGCTTTGACGCTGTCCCTCACTGTGAAGCCAACCACAACACCCCCGACGACGAGCACAAGGGCCAGAAGAATCGTCAACCCGACGTAGACTCTACAGTTGACAATAATTGCATTCTCCTCGTATATCCATCGGCTCATCCTCTGGTTGGCTTGGGCCAACGCTTTCTGAAACGATTCGCGATCCTCCTCGCCCAGCGACCCGTCGAGTAAGGCCGGCGTCTTCCCGCGGATTTCGGCAACCCTGGGGCCGCGAAGCAGTTGGTCCCTGGTCATGAGGCCCTTGGATAAAGACGATGCATCTCCTAGGGCCATACTGGCACTGCCATCTTCATGGTTGGTTGTAGACAAGCAGAAGAATGCCTTGAACTTCCCTGCCTCTATTGGGAGAGGTGGTCTGTAGTATTCGGCAGCTCTGTTACCGGCCATAGTGGTCATTTGGAACACTCCTGGCAAATTCGACATGAATTTGGGCGAAGTGGCCAACAGAGGCACCATGATGGTGATGATTTCCTCGACATCGTGCAGGGGCAGCCTGTGGTCCGGCTGCCCATCATCATTCTCGCGCCTTGATCGAAGATCGCTATGGTCTTCGCTGTCGATTTCATTCCATTGGATGCATGTCTTTAAAGGCTGGTTCTTCGTAGACTGGGGAGGATGATCATTTTTTTTGGCCTTCAATCCACGGACTGTTTTCTGGAGAAGTTCAAACGCTGGGCGTGCCATTGCGAGAGACTTGTGGCAAGCAGTTGCTTGTAGATCCCCATCCTCGTCTTGGTGAACCCAAGTTCTGAACCGCTCAAGCCCCGTCTCGTAGACAACCGAGCATACCTCAGAGGTGCTTGGCGTTGTATTACCCCTTAGCCCATTCAGGACGCGTACGAAACATTTAGAGATGGAGAGCTGGAGAACAATGTGTTGTGAAAAATAAAGACCATTGGCATTGTTCGTGAAGTTGTCTTCGGATTTCTTTTGAAGCCGCGTCGGTCCGTCCATGGGCTGGAACGGACTTGACGCCTCACCGTCGTTAGTGGTGATGAATGGGGCTTTTGCTATATCATCCGCAGTGTTGAGACACTTGGCAGCGAAAGCGACGGGGTCCTCGGAAAGCACTTTGAGCTTGGTAGCGTACTTGGCCAAGGTGGCGATGCAGAAATGTGTCCAGGCCGGATGTTGAGGTGCCGAGTACACCAGTATCCTGGCTAGGGTAAGCGAGAGGTGGTCCACGAGAGCAAAAAGAAACTGCCGTTTCTTGTCCCTGGGGAGTTCGGAGCGGCCGTTTTTCTCTGGCTCTGACTCTGCGCTGGTTTCTGGAGGCGCGAGTCTTCGCCGTAGGAACTCCCGCGCACCGTTGAATTCCCTAAGCATGTGAGTTTCTGGAGCCCGATCCCTGACGATACCCTCGTTGTCGATAAAGCATATCCTGTCCATCAAAGTGAAATCCACCACCGAGGACGTCAGGAGGGCATGGTCGCCAGAGAGACTCATGTCAGGGAACAAAACATCTGCATCTGCGTCATTGACTCCTGAAACGAGTCTCTCCACCTCCAATTTCCATAGATCCTCAACTTTGCGCTCTGGAATGGAATAGTGGTCTAGATTGTCGAGGGACTCGAATCTTGAGACGAAACCCAGCCCTGCTCGATGGATTTCACCCTCGAATGCTGTGACAGTGTAGCTCTTATGAGCCAGCACCGCATCCATGGTCTTGGCGAAATCCACGTTGGCCTTGAGAAAATTGATAGACTCCTTTGGCTGCTCTAATACCTGCTCACCCTCGCTCACATCTCTGAAGTGCTGCTGAAACGCCTGGATGGTGCTCTTGAGCAAGCCGGGGTTTGGGAAATGCGGACCATCTGGAGGGCCTTGCACTTGCGCAAGGGCAGAGTCTGGTGGCACAGGAATTTGACGTGTTCTTGGATGCATCTCCTTGTCGTTTTGGAGTGTGTTCTGAATAACGGACGGGAGGGAGGTGCGTGTTTGGTGGGTAGTATATGGGCTTCAAATCGTGAGGTGCAGAGCCCTGACATCAAAGAGGAAGGATGATACAATTAATTATTGGACTGGCTTGGAAACTTGAAGGCCTACGCCGAAAATTGCAAACCTCGTAGTTACGATAGCCAAGAGTTTTCAGCTCGGGTCTAAATAGCCGGTGAGGCAGACGCATAGGGCTCACCGGGTTGAGGCTGTACCAGCATCTAGATAACTACACACACAGTGACATAGGTACTGATAGAGAGTGCCCCGCCCCCATGACAGGCAAGCCGGGCAAATAAGCCAGGCGCGCTCATGCACCGCCTTCCTGCAAGCTGTCGTGGCAGGCATCTCGGATGATGATCAGCCTCCAGCCTCGTTAGGCAGACTTGGGCAAAATGACTAGTCAACTCTCCAAGTTGCGGCAAATTGGAAATTCCATATGGAAATTACAAAGTAAGTACACTGCATGCGACGGGCTGAGAATACTCTCGCGCGGTCGCCTTTTCTTGCCTGATCACGGCGCCTGACGAACCAGAGGATTTTATCTGGTTCGCCCATGTTTAAAACGTTCCTCCTTATCTCGAGACAACTGAACAAACATAAACCCTTTGGTGAGGAGCCGCAAACAATGGCTCATCTTTCCCATCTTGCAACCCACCAAAACAGCCATCTGGGCTATTGATTGATCAGTGGCGACACAACATGCCTTCGAAAGCGACAATCCAGGCCTACTCGAAGATCCTCGGCAACGCTTCCACTACCAATGACTCCACAGAAAAAGAGGAACAAAAGATAATCTACACACCAGGCTTCGAAGACATCGCCGAAGTTCAGGACGGTCTATTGGATGACTCTTCGGCGTCAGAGAATGAGGTCGTCAAGACAAGCCAATTGCGTCTCCGATCACGGCGCAAGAGACGGGCACACAAAGAATTCGGAGACCTCTCATTTGTGCTGCGGAGGAAATTTCTCCAGGAGGGCAACTCTCTCCAGGAGAAGCAGAGGCGGCTGGAGATCCAGTCAGACAAGCTCCAAGCAACCTTGCGGGACTTGTTGCGGGAAGATTCTGTTGATGTCAACTGGGACGGAAATCCGATAAAGATTCCCCCGCCATACCAGGCCCTGTTTCATGGCAGAGAAAAGATCGAAGACCGCATCAAAGACGATGGGGAGGGTAAGGATAACCAGGAACTGAGCCTACTGCGCGACTTCATTTACAAGGATGAGGGCTTGAAGAAGGACATAGAAGGATACAGCCAATACGTTCCCCATGGCCGAATTACATTTGAGCTATTATGGACCATTTATGTACCAACAAAGATCCTTGTTCATCGCACAGAAGACATCTTAGAATGCTACCGCTGCATCAAGGTCTCTGGCCCGATCAACTTGCTGATGGGTGGTGGTCGAGAGTACCGCATCCAAGTCGAGCGCATCGGCTTTGATGGGCAAAATCAAGGAAAGGAGAAGAAGACGCTTACTATGGGGGAGTTCCAAGGAACGCAGGATATTTCTTCGTTGGTGCTGACGCCTCTTGAAGGCTACCCCAATGAAGCGGATATTCGCAATGACATGAAAAGCCGCCACGATCAGTTTCAGTCCCTGATGGCCGCAGGAAATTCGCACAAGCATTATCAGGGATGGGTATGGGTTCCTGTCGAGAGGGAGAGGTGGGAGTGTGGGCCGCCTGATCTGAAGACAGGCTTTCGAGTGAGAACCAGCCTTTGGGGAAGCTGAATGATTCTGTATTGCTAATTCAGGCTTTTAGGTGCATGGCCAAGTTGTAGTAGACTACAAAGCGTATCTCGACTATCATTCTGATGAGCGGAGTTTCATTTCTAAGATGCACAGCGATCCTTCCAAGGCCTCAAGGTTTGCAAAGGACGGTGTGCTTCTATGCCCTGCCCGTATACCGGCATTTTCGCTACGTGATAGACGCTGGGGGTGGTTCCTGATCGACAGTCTATATCTCACGGACATTGAGTGGAAGTCAGATCCATTCCAACACGTCGTCATGGAGGAGAAGCAGAAATTCCTCATACAGCATCTGGTGAAGGGGCACTTGAACGGTGGGGGTTCCGGTTTCGACGACTTGGTTGCCGGGAAGGGCCAGGGCTTGATTATGCTGTTGCGCGGAGCTCCTGGGCAGGGCAAAACGCTCACGACTGGTACGATAACCTTTCAAATCTTCACACACATTACTAACAGGCTGATCAGAGTGCATCGCGGAGCGAGCGAGACGTCCTCTCTACAGAGTAACGGCAGGACAGCTCACAATCGATGTTTCTACCTTGGAAACTAAACTTAGGAGGGTATTCGAGCTTGGTAAACGTTGGAAGGCGATCCTGCTGCTGGATGAAGCCGATGTTTTAATGTGCCCGCGGAAGACTGGAGCCGTGGAGATGAACTCAGTGGTCGCCTGTATGTCATCACTCGCAACGTTGCGGATATGCTAATTGCTAACTTTGACTCTTCAGCTTTTCTCCAAGTGTTAGAGTACTACGAAGGAATTATGTTCCTAACGACTAATAACCCAGACGACTTTGACAAGGCCATCATGGACAGAGTCCATCTGGAGTTGTCCTTCAACGCAATGTCGCATGAGGCTCGCAGAACCATCTGGCGAAATATGATCGCCAGCATTCCTGACAAGGAGGGTGCCTGGACTGCCGAGTTCTATGATGCTCTTAGCAAGTTGGAGGTCAACGGAAGGCAGATAAAGAACAGCTTGAGGCTGGCGACCTGCTATGCGAATGGCGAGGAGAAGCCACTGAGCCCTTTACACCTGGTTCGCGTCCTTGAACTCAACCATCCGACTAGCAGGGGACTGGAAGACGCTCTGGCTAAGGCTCAATCTGAATGCTTGGATGCTTCATGAGAAAACAGCCATAGGAATCAAGGATATAGAGGTTCATGGTATCTAGTTCAGTGAGACCGGGGATGATAGTTGAGGAAGATACGCTATTATCTCGATAAGGGGATGGGGGTTGTGATCACTACGATAATATTGGAAGTCTAGTAGAGAAGCAAATTGTTTTTTAAAGGTAGTCTTCGACTGAAATTCCCAGAGCACAAAACACTTTTCAGTTCTCAGATACTGAACAACCTTTCAATCGTTGGGACATTCAATTATTATACAAATTCGCTTTGAGGCTGAGTTCGGCCTACCTGGGTTATCATTCTTGATATTTCGTCAGTTCTTGATGCCTAACATCAACACCACAACAGACCTTGATATCACTGGTATTAACTATTTGTGAGCCGCCGATCAATTAGAGCCTCCATGTAGTCTTCAAGCCATGATAGACCTCCCTAAACTGCTTAGCGATTCCATAGCAATCAACTCACCCATATGACCCATTCTAGGAGGTCATAAATCCCACGGCTCCCCCACAACCCGGACATCGTCCTAGCTTAGGACAAGAAAACCATGTCAACCGGAGAGAAAGGTATGAATACAGAACAATTGTCAGCTTTAAGCTAAACTGGGGAAGGTAGCCACCAGTTCGCTACGCCTCCAGAGGTTACGACCTGGTTGCAAACGCAACGGTTGTTGGAACTCACTTGGTTCTCGTAACGCAAACACTCAATCGCTAGTTGTTAACTAGTCATCCCATCTTGTCTCTTGGTCATTGTGCAACCACATGACTTAGCCTGTTTGACATCGTCTCCTCGTCACTGCCGGGCCGCAACACACAATCACGGTCAAAATGCGAGTTAAATATGACCTCTGCAACTCCTCATCACAGCCCAAAGGAGGCATTGCACGGAGCAAGGCCTTCTCTGAACAAAGATCGAGTTAGAGGCCATGAGTTCATCACGAAGGTACATTGAGCCTCCCAGCAGGGAGGTCTACGACCTAGACGATATCTGCCGCGGCACAGATCCTCATCTCAATGTGGTTATTCGGACGGGCTTCGTCGCTTTCGGTCTCGAGTTCCTCAGGGTCAGAGGGAGAGACAGGCCATTCGCCCGCTTCCACGCCCAGCTCAACGAGCGCGTGTGGTACAGGAACTCGGACGGAACGCCGGCGAGCATCACGGGATGCGCGTTCTGGATGGAGCCAGGCGTTAACGACCTCGGCGGGAGGTTCAGGTTGAGGTTTATCATCGGCACCAGGACGCCCTTCCCGCCTCTGGCGTGCTTCGAGTTTGAAATGGCCAACAGCGAGCTGAGCATCACGCATCACTTCCACATGATCGACTTGATCAACCTGCTCCGAGGTACCGCAGAAGACCTCCCGCACCATCACCGGTCGGATCTGACGCGGTTCGAGTTCGTTAATGGCCCTGACGGCGTTGACGGTTATCGAGATGTTCTGTAAGACCGCTTTCCACGCTTCAGATTCGCGAGGTTGCGACCGACGGGTACTGACATCTAACAGGACCCAATGGATGATCAGACTTAGCTTGATGGGAGTTGTGAGCTGGGAATACTTCTCCAACAATCATCCAGGCATGCAATATCTCGACTTCGGGGCCTGCATCCCCTCCCGCGGCTTCCACCACGTCGTGGGCAACTATTTCAACACGGACGGAGTGGTACAAGACTCTGGTAACATGAACGTCTCAGTCAGGCCAAGGCGATTACGGAGGGGGAGATTCCTGAGCAGCCGGGTGACACGAGTCGAGAGCTACCAAGGGTATTCGCTACCATACAAAGTATGAAGACTACGTACGATACGAGTCCTTCTTGGCCAGAAGTGCTGGCCTTTTGTTTTTCACGGATAGCTTCGCTCACTGAATTAGCTTGGAATTGGAATCCTGGGATATCTGGCTCGTTGGTCCTGGAGAGATAAACCAAAATCCGGGTTGGCCCCTTTTGCACCAGACGAGTCGGTGAGTACATCGAGGAATACCTGCTTTTATGGCTCTTTACATGAAGGCTCCTCGCGTAACAAGGCACCTGTGGAAAGTAAGCCCCTTTTTGAATCCAGATGCCGAGTTCTCGTTCTCGCCATGCTGTGGCCCGATCATTACCATGACCATCGGCCTAATGCTGGACTTTCCGCGAGCTTCTCGTTTTCTGACCACTCTTCCCGAACTACACTAGACTCTTCCATTGAGAGTAGCACATGTCAAACTAGATGACCAATTAACTGGCCTCATTTCAAAAAGAAACTCGCTAGTTTACACATGGACAAAAATCAGAGCGAGTACATGTATTCCGGGGTCCTATGTGAGCACAAAACATTAGACGGAAACCACAAGTGTCTGTCTGCTCCCCTCGTTTCCCCAGGTGCCCAGGTCGCACTCTTACTGACGGCAGCCCTTGGTAACAGAACATGACAACTTTTTCTTTCAAGATATTTATGTCTGTAGTCACACCCGGTATTGGACGGCGCGCATATGCTCTCCACGCTTGTTGACTTGACATGAAAGTTCAGAACATGAGATAGTAAGGAACAAGTTCCAACGGACAAAAGGCGCTTCACTTCACGACACCTCCTCTACGTTCACTTGCCCACATATCATCACTCTTAGCCTTCAGAAAATTCAATATCCCCCGCAAAAGTCCACGCTTTAATATTGCCCTCCCCAACCCCATCCTCCATCGCCAGTCTCATTTCGACGGGTATCTTCCAGCCCACTGCGGCAATTTCACCACAGGCATCCAGATACCAAGTCGAAGTTTTAATCGGCTCGTCCTTCATGACCCGTCGTGATGAAGCTGGCCATCTGACGAACCCGTTCCGCTCATGCTCACCAGCGTCGAGGTAGCCGATGGCCACTGACGCCAACTCGCCGTTGATATGCATCTCTGCGCGCCGCAAAGTAGTTGTAGGTTTGGGTCGCGCGATAGCACTTGCGAAAGAGACGACTAGGGGAGTGAACGTCTCTGGGCAGGGAACGCCGCGCACTTGTATCCATGGATGGTCACCGTTTGCTCTCTCCTCTGCCTTCTCTGGAAGGGTGTCAACGACATCTGAGTCCCCCGAGTCAATAGCGATACAGGAACCCTCATCATCGTCCAGGCTATCCGTTTCTGAATCCAGACCCATTTCTTCCTCATCACCATCAGGATTGCCGTCCACAAAAAGCCACTTTCCATCAGGTGTCACGAGGGAGACCCTTATGAAAACCTCCCTTAGCCTGGGTCCACATTCTGTAGAAAAGGCCTCCGGGGAGATGATCCATTTCCCGTCAAGGACCAACTCAGTGAGTGTCGAGAGCCCACAAACTCTCCTTATTCCAAGACTCAGGTCATCATCGCCACCTTGAGCGAAATTCTCAGGTTCTGAGAGCTCGTTGAGCGGGTTGCGATCCTCGAGCATGATCTTGAGCGTTGAGAGATGTGTGAACTGCGGTTTAAGAAGTGCCCGAGCAAGGGCAGCCCGGACTTCTTGTCGGCAAGTTGGCAGCCGGCGGGGCGGCATCTGTATTTCCCAGGCGGCTGCTTCGAGAAAAGGAAGAGCGCAAGCCATCGCGCAAATGGCGCTTGGATGGAGGTTTCGGCCTGTAGCCCGGCCAGTGCTGAAGTCGATCGACTCTAGTTGCAGAGATGATATGCAGAGGGCTGTGGGAAGGCCATTGGGGGGTAGCAAGTGGTCATCAATGCCTATGTACTGATAGAAGTTCCGATCGTTTTTGATCTTGATACTCGTACTGCGCCGTTCAATATCCTCAGAGGGAGACGTTGCCGTCAGCGCCAAACGGATTCCTCCATGTCGCTGCCAGTCTTGAAGCAGGCCGAACAGGCTGAGAATCGCCTGTGTGAAGCTGGCAGAGTTCGCAGCAGCCTCTCGACTCCCTTGAAACTTGTTCTCGAGACGTTTGTCACCAATCTCCGGCAGGACGACATCGTATTTGATTGTCTGGACTAGATTACGGATCTCGGTGTTGGTGAAGACTTGGGCAAATTGGCGCAGGGATTCGGGGCTGCTGTTTAATCGTACCACGCTAAACGATTGCGCCTCAACTCGGGCCCGGGCTATTCGAGAAGGCCGGCCGATCTCGACCGAGGAGACGAAATCTAGGGTCTCGGACGAAGACATCCCCGGTCGGCGAAGGGGTTATCGCTTGCGCAGGTACGGATACTCCGCAGGTACGAAGTATTTGTCAACCCCATAGGTAGCACGGATAGTTCGGAGAATGAAAGGGACTGGAAAAGCGGGTTCAGGGGTTCAGGGGTTTTTGCGGTCTCTAGGGTCCTGGAAATAGTTAGCGTAGACTTTCCAAACCAATCAATCAATGACCCGAGGCAGAAACTGCAAGCTCTTCTCCTCAGACGGTTTTCTGGTCCCAATACGAGAACTTGACGATGGGTTCTTTTGCTTTTCAACCCGTGTGGACAATTCCACAGCACTTGTAAGCGATGGTTACCTGGAGCCCAAGTTTCTCGTATCTCTCGTTAGTTTCCGTAGTAGAGAGGCGGCTATGTATGCATCCTCTGCCTCAGAACCCGCGGAATCCCCAGGGCGCCCTCCATCCATCAACCCTTGCTGTCTTGGTGATGTTGGCCATGATATTGCAACGGCTATCTGTTCAGACATACCTGGTAGAGATTAGATGAGATTAATCAACAGTATCGTGAAGCCTCAAATTGCCAACGCCAATGCCAAGGCATCTGCCCTTGAGCGTTGTGATGGCACCATTCTCGACCACCCTTGCAACAACTCCCAGCCGCACCGCCGGAGTGCTTCGCTTTCTTCTTGGCGACGAAATTGCATAGCCACATTCCTCGTGCTGCGGTTTCTGGGAGATGACTCACCTAGTATTATGGACATCATCTTGAGCACGCACGTTGGGACATGATGCCTGAACAAAGTAATGTTTCTATGTTAACAATACCGCAAAAAAGAGACGTCGCTATATGCCAAAAACACCAGCATAATGTATGTACATGTAAAACAAAACAAAAAGATCAATGTTTAGGCTTGTCTTTCGCCCCAGTTGCAAAACGCCAGCGTTTCTCATTCTCCCTAACCCACCAACGTGTCATAAAGGCGCCCTCCTCAGCCCACTCGGCCACCTCGCGGCCATATTTTTCTTCCACGATCTCCAAAAATGCAACAAAGTCAAAGGCTTGTACGGGGTTCTGTTCCGTCGGATCCGCCGTAAGGTTGCTTAATCGCCACTCGACATTCTCGATGACGGGGACAACGAGGTGTCGTTCGGGGTATCGGACGTCGCGGACTGTGAGCATAGCTCGGCCGGGGTTGCACAGGGTAAATTGCCATTGGCCTTGACCGGTGTGCTCGTTGACTGTCTTGATGGGTCGAATGAGAGATTGTCCTTCGTAGTTGCGGACAAGATCGGTCGCGGCTTGCCGGCTCGCCTCGTTGAGTGACCCAGTCTCAAGGAGGATATCGAGAATGGTAGGGAGGACTTGAGAAGAGTGGACAGCGTCGTGGACGTCAAAGGCGGGTAGTTGAGGGTGTGAAAGAACGAGAGGGACGTGATCGACGCCAACATTAGGGTTATAATAAGGAGATGCGATATCGTTTTCGGGTAGTGAGACGCCATGATCTCCGAGGAAAATGATCAAGGTCTCGTTGGCGACACCTTGCTCGTCGAGTAGGTTCAGAACCTTGCGGATCCATCTATCGTCGTAACCCTCGGCATTGATATAGTGAGACATCATGTCGAGGCCGTTAGCTAGGGGGACGTATTTCTCTCTCGCGGGCATTGCAAAGCGGTGGTGGCTGGTACTCGTGATGTGCGTGAAGAAAACTCGATCGTTGGTTTCCTTGGCATCGACGAAAATATCACGGATGTAGTCTTCAAGAGGATCCTCCTCGAAGGCGAAGTCATTGATATCTGGCAGGGTAACGCGGCCATGTTTCGCAGTCGGTCGGCGGAGGTACTCTCGGTCGATCGTGTTCTTCTTGGGGAAGCCCATCTTGCCCATCAGCTTGTCGTGGTTGTCATAGTCGAGCGTCGCGGCCTGGAAGAAGTAGGATTTCCACTTCGAATCCTGATCATTTGTCTCCGTCTTGGTGCCAACGGCCTTGTTAAAGGCTTCGAAAATATGAGGCAGACAGGGCTGGTAAATATGATGGCTCCAATCGACATTGAAGTCGCCAATTAGTGGTGCCAGGCCACAGATTGTTCCAACCATACTCTTTAGTGTATATGTTGCAGCAGTATGAGCGTTTGTGAAGCGGACACCGCCACGTTTCTTCTGCTCGGCGTGCTCGAATCCGTCATCGTAGTCGCCGGTAATGTAGTTGGCAGTGGGTGTCAAGGTAGCCAGCCGGTCCTGAATCTCCTGGGGAAGCTGGTGGTCGGGGAACGTCTCGGCGAAGCGATTCCAGATCAGCCCATCCTTCTTGATAGGGAAAACGTCGTGTCTCGTGCTCTCGAGGAGGAAGAGGATAACGTGTTTGACAGGAATGTCCTTGAGCTTTTCACGCAGTGGTTCCAGCAAGGGCTCGTCGAGGTTAGAGATCTTCATCGGGTCGGCGAGGGCGCTGTAGTGGGTTTTATCTGTGTACCAGTCCCGGAATCCAACAAGCGGTTTGTCTTTTGGCAGCCAGTCAAAAGGCAGTGGTTGACTGAGTGATGATCGATCGTCCCAGCCACGCTGGATGCCCGTTCCGAAGTGTGCGGGTAGCTCATCCAGAAACGGCACTGACCCGGCAAAGTCGACAAATGGTAGCAGGCCGTTGGTCCACGAAAGGAAAATCAGCGAAGCATCCTTCGGTCTGGCAATGGTCAAAACAGAGAGGGCGCCGAGAAGAATGGAAATGATGATATACGGCAAGGCGCGAAGGGCGCACTGAAATGCTGTCCATCGCTGTAGGAATTGGGTGGATTGGGGTCGCGGCTTGGACAGCGCTTCGGGATCAGGGTAGTTTCCGAGACTCGATTCGTCGTCGTCCTCGATGTATAGGTTATTCGGTTCGTGCTCAGCGTCTCGTTGGGGGAGTCGACCATAGGTAGTTCGGATGTTGAAGAAACGAGCGACTGTTCGTCCAATAAAGGCAATGGGCCAGTTGACAAGGTCTGCTGCCCATCCAAAAAGCACGTAGAAGACGTCCTGGAGCAGCCAGCTGCAGAAGATAGTAACGCAGACGACCGCGATGAGGGTCATGAGACCGGAGAGGAAGATGGCCCTCGACGTAGGGTCAGAGACCAGGCCAATATTCCGCCAGTGGATCTCGGACCCTGCGACGAGGTAGAAGGAGACGGATATGAAGGCAAGAAAGATGTTGTAAGATATTAAGAAGCCAGTCGTGGCTGTAACGAAAATTCGGAGCTTGCCCGCGACGTTGGGCACCCAATGGTCGAGGAGGAGTCGGAGGAGGATGAGAAGTATTATATCCTGAGTAAAGAATGAATAGAAGAAAAGAAGCATTCGTCTCGGTGCCACGGCAAATCGGTGGTTGTGAAGATGTGCGACCTTGGCGCTCAGGACAGCCAAGGCGACGAGTGTGAAGAGAAATCGTCGATTGGCTAGGCGTGAGCCAAAGGCCAACCATGCGGGTTTTCGGACCATCTTGTTGTTATTGTTGTTGATGTTGAAGACCGTCAAGGTCGGAATGAGAGTAATTCGTAAGGGCTCGATTTCATCGTCGTCGTCGTCGTCGCAGTCGTCGTGTTGTTGCCAACCGTCTTTTCGGGAGAAGACGATTGGTCGCGTGCGTGTGTGCTGGCGATAGATGGCCCAGCGAGGGATCTAGGATCCGACGGAAGCTAAGAACCGTCCTCTTGGTACGGCACGGGCGGGAGCTTCGGGGAGTGCAAGTACTAAAGACTGGGAGGGAGTACAAAGAACGGGAGTACAGAGAACGGGAGGAGGGAGTTACAAGGGAACGGAGCACATCCGTTTGATGGATGAGTGGATGGATGAATGGAATACAAAACGGGCTTTCTAGAAAATCGTGTAAATGCGGAGAATGGCTGGACGCATTGCTGACCATAAAGGATTTTCTTCCCTGGCTCCTTCTCGGAACCCCAGACAGGGTCCGTAATTAACAACACGAATTACAATGCTCGGCCAGCGCCGTGCCGGGTTTTGGACCTCACCCCCTGGGAATCGGTCTCGACTGGCGCTCGGGGGCATTGTTGGCCTTGATCAGCAGGGCTGAGCTGTCTCGGGTGCCCATTTGCCCATTTGACAGCAACCAAGTTTTCCGCCCTTTTTCTGCGCTTAGCCCAAATGTCGGCCAGCAATGCCGCTTATTCCTGATACGAAACAAGGGAGGTCCATTGAGAGAGCGCCACCTATGGAAACTGGCCATACGCAGCAAGATCTGCCTCGCGCCTGGGCGCAGCACTACCCGCCTCGACACCATCGACCAGTCGCGTGAGCAATTTCCCCATTACAGAGCTCGCGTGTGTGCTGTCTGGTACGCTCGTGTCACGGAACTCGGCACAAACTGCGCCCCTCGTATGTCGTATATGAATCAAGCAAAAGGCCCTCTCTCTCCTCTGGCGTCTTTCTGACAGTTGGGCCTAGAAGCTGCCAAGACACGGGGGAACGGCGAGCCAAGCAGGCAGCCCCTGACGCGGCGGCGGAACCAGGCCAGGCTAAACACATGAGAAAAAGCACGAGTTGGACTGCTTGTTGCCTCGGTCGGTGATTCAAGTAGAAAGAGGACAACGCAACGAGCACAATAGGCAACGGGCAACAACAGGGTCGTAATGGGTCACCGATCGTATAAAAACCACAACACCCTCGGACACTCGAGAGAGGCTGTGCGGCAAAACGGATGGTGGGACGTTTTGTTTAGGCTGAAGCAGATCATGCACAAATCAACAGGGAGAAATTAACAAGGGGGCGTCATACTTGCACATCGCCAACCTCTGGCACAAAACTCTGGTCTTTGCTGGCAAGTTACGAAGTAATACTGCGGAGTTTGTACTAAATATTACCGACTCTGTATGGAATATGGGGTGCCTAATATTGCTTTTCGAAGCGAGCAAGTCACATGCATGGAACAATTTCTCGCAATCTCACTCGCAATTAAAATGGACTCAAAGAGAGAGGCATTTAATTGAAACGGCATTAGTTACATAATTTAATCCACTTTGGGGATAAGCCACAAAAGCAAAAGCATTCAATATCCAACGCCGGTTAAGTCGGGCGCATGGATAGCCTTGCGAAAAGTCCGTCGGGAAAGGGGCAAGGAAGTCCGCGGAAAGCGAGGTCACGTGTGAAACAGACTTTATTTTTAGTATGGCCCCGTAGGGCTGTCATTATCACGTGACTAACTAGCAGATTGATCCAAGCCACGTGATGTGCACAGGATCATGTGCACGTGATTGCACAGGCTGTTGTTGGGGGTTCGTCAACGTTACCCAGGCATCCTTGTGCTGACAGCACTCCGTCGCTACCCACGCATGCTGTCTGTCACTTTACGTAGCAGTAATCTGCTACGCATATGCAGTTGGAATGCTTTTTTTTTTTTTTTTTTTTAATTTGGCTTGGTCCACGGGGGATCTAGAAGCCAGCTTGTGAGCGATTGTCGGTCTTGACGATAGGAATCCATCCTCTTGGCAACCCGTGAAGCGGCTGAAACACTTTTTTTTTTTTTTTCGGACGAGAGACGTGGTCTTGTTTCATTTGGGCCTGGAACACAACCCAGGATAAGGTTGACCCCCTACTTTCAGCACTGGGTCATACCTAGGTACACAGCAGTAAACGCCAAGTGGCCGAGAACAAGGTACAACGGTTTTCAATGTAGACACACACATATTGTTTTCACCATCGACGTCCCAGAGGTTTCTTGGGGCGGCACGGCGAGACACCGCGTTTGAATGCCCTTGAGATCAGGGTCCACGGAACTGATTGATGACGACGACGCCGCTAGCAATTCCCCATCTTCAAAAACTCCGCACATGGCTTTAGATATCCCAGCTATTGGCTTACATTGCGTAACCATGTTTCTGTTTCCGACGAAGGGTGCTCCATGTCCAACCTCTGCTGGTGTTACAAGTCAGAAGCAATAGCCAGATCTAGCCCCACAAGGGGACAAGCAGAATGCGAAAAATATACGATTGGCCAGCTCGAGGGGAGACATGACGCGTAAAAGGGTATTGATACAAGATATCGATCTTTAGAAATAACATTAAATGGCTGATTTGCCAAGATATGATTCTTCTCTAACCCAGTAGTTTCTTGTTCTCCTCTTGTGGCTACCTACTCATACCAATATCATCTCTTTAACCTTCCCAACTACAACCGCTACTTCACCCAACCATGGGCCTCGTACAATTCGAAGATGGCCTCCCAGTGTACTATCCATATGTACCGTCAAAATCAGCCGGATATGCCTTTATGGTACTCTTCGCAGTCCTAACACTCGCCCACATCGTCCTGATGTCACGGTTCCGAACCTGGCACTACATTCCCATGGTCCTAGGAGGCGTCTGTAGGTTCCTCTCTTCTCTTCTCTACTATACCCAGCCCTCTACCTATCCTAACAACTCATAGGTGAAACCTTCGGCCACTTGGGTCGTGGCTGGGCGGGCGACCTCCCCGACTCTCCTCGACCGTTCATGCTACAACTCATGCTCATCCTCGTCGCTCCTGTCTTCATCTCCGCTACAGTCTACATCACTCTCGGAAAACTCAAGTACTCTATACTCGGAATACCGAAACGGAAATGCAGTCCTACCGTCGCCTTTGTCTTGGCCGATATCACAGCCTTTTGCAGTCAGATTGGCGGCTCGCTCGTCCAAGTCACTGGCAACACGAAGATCATGAAGATTGGCGATACTGTTGTTTTGGGTGGTCTGATTTTTCAAGAAGTCGTACTGTTGATATTTCTAGCTCTTGTCGTGAGGTTCTGGAAGACTGCGCGCCAAGAATCAGAGCACCTCGGCCACTGGAAGCGTTATGCCTTGTTGCTATTCTACACTGTCGTGGCTGTTTGGGTGCGCAACTTGGTGAGGGCCATAGAGTTCGCGCAGGGGTTCTACGGGTCTATTAGCCAGAACGAGGCTATAATCTACGTCTTTGACTCTTTCTTGATGCTATCGGTCATGACGGCGTTCGCAGTCTTGCACACAGGCAGGCTGATACGTTCGCCGCAGGGTAGGCGAGGGCACAAGATTTCCAGTGGTAACTTTACGGATACACTGCAGTTGGAGCGGGGTGTTCATTGATGAGTTGTTCTTTTTTTTCTTCTTTTTTTTCTTTTTTCTAGCTGTTAATGATGTTGGACTGCTCTCCTTGATCGTGCTAATAAGAACACGTCACCATCCCTAAACGATAGGGGTCATTCTATCACAAGGAATTTATGTACAATACACGCAAATATATTTGTTTTTCTTCTTACTGGCTCCTGTAATTGATAAAACTATGGTTGAAGAGGGGATTTAAAAACTTATCTACGAAATTTCTCATCTTTATGTGTGGTAGTTTTGCGTTGGAGCATTGACAAGCGAAAACCAGAGCTCCGACGGTCTTGGGACAGTCTCTCGGGAATCTAATCCGCAAACAGATGCAGCCAAGCGAGCTAGTTCTAGAGACATACTGCATAGACCCTAGACGTTCATCTATGCTTATCCTCTATGGTGTGGGATCAGCCAAGGATGGGGTTGAGGGCTGTCACCCATGTACCTTGTTCAGTCGAGGACGCGCGTCAACGACTCCCCGACTTCCTCGATCTGTAAACAAGTTTGTGGCAATGCTGACCAATGCGCTTTCATATCCTAGTGTCTAGAGATATGCCTAAGAAGACTCCCGATGCCCATTGCTCTCGAAAATTATATGGCAACTTTATCCGTGATGATGATGATAATAATGATAGAATAGATTGCTTAGAAAGGAGACTATAAGATACATTCTTAAATAAATAAGAGTACTTTTAAGCCCTAAAAATCTAAATAAATGACAAAGGATATTTAAGAGAACTAGGGAGGGTAGGAGTGTGGGAGGGGAAGGGGAAGTAGGGAGTGTAATTAGGTAGCTAAAGATGGAGAAGATAGAAAGATAAACCAAAAGCAAGCATAGGGGGGAAAGGGTTGAGAAGTAGGCTAGTAATGCCTAAATGGTATTGAAACCATTGAGACTTGGTCTAATAATAATGATTGTACATGGCTGGCTTGCCAGTGGTTATCCAATAACCAAGCATTTTACAAAGTCTGTCGTAGATCAGACGGCCAGGTGGACGGTTCGTTGTTCTGAGTATCCTCCGATCTAGATTCGCGTGTATCCCAATATTCGCCGATCTTTCATTTCCCTGATCCAAGTGCAAGCTATCTTCAGGTCCTGATATAGAGCTGTTGTTTTCAAGCGAATTCAAGAATATTTGTCCCCTTCCATACCATACCCAAGACTGGAAGAGAGATTTGAGTTGAAGTGATTTCCCTCGCCGCCTACATTGCGATTTAGAAGTTGGTGGAAGCTGTTTGGGTTTTCAGACAAACCTACTAATATGATACGCCAAAAGTTTTGTAGTTATGCTTTAGCAATCTCATGAAAGCAACAGAAGGAAGTTCCTCACGCGAGGTTTCTCAGCAATTTCAGATAAATACATGGTAGAGGGAAATGATACTCAAGTCCATGCGAAGCCATTGATGTAAGGCCTTGTACGAACAGCAGTGTATCTGCTGTTCGATATTCCAGTGAAACAGGACCAGCGGATCCATGTCACATCTGGAAGTTGCTTGTGAAACATCAGTCCCTGAGCCGAGTCCTCCAATATTGCTGGTTGATACGGCACTTGAGAATATCAAGACGAGATACAGGGATAAATCTGTCCTTCGGGTCATTCTTTCTCACGTTTCGGTTTATGCTGGCACGGAAAACCCCAAGATTTGTCTAATTGCTGGGAACGGCGTAGATGCTCACCCCGCTACAACAACTCTATGCGAATAGGCCAAGACTTCAACAGCTACACTCAGAAAATTTGTCTCGATAAAGCCATGCTCCCAGGTATCCCAACAAGGCACACAAAGCCAAAGAAGTAATCCCTCTTAGCCAAGGATCTGGCGACGATGACTCCAAAAAGGCCATGAAAGACGGGAACCCGAAACTCGGTTTTATCAGGTTTTGATTAGCATAATTGATATGAGCATTTCGGGCTCCATATCAATAAAGACAGCTACTATTGGCGGTAATGCCAATGGGTCTTACATCGACCGCCAGAAGTTCAAGTTGAGTGACATCAACTTTCACTTGCAAGTGAACCTGACAAATCAGATTCATGACGGTGTGGAGTATAATGAACTCAACAAGATTGCCAAGGTTAAGAGTCATCCAAGAGCCATCACTTTCACGAAGTTCATGGGGTATGTCAGACGCAAAATCTCCCAGAAAAATACGCAATAAGACTTGGTGAACTGACGATCATAATCTCAAAAAGGATTATTTCATCTCAGGATTTGAAGAGAGCGGGGAGCCTGCTTTATGTCCTACAGCCTACTTCATGTATTCATGTCATCATGCGAGCCTCAAGGCGTTCTGCCGCCAGGCATCCAACAGAGTCATCTTGCAGCTACATGCGTACAAAGTAGTCGCAGTGCACTTCTCCATTTCGTTTGTGCCCTCTCAAAGAATATCCGACTGATGAAAAGATCAGCGTCGCTCCGAGCGTTGATAGGGATAAAAAGCGCCCAACCCACGCCGCTCTGAACGCCTCTCTCCAGCCTGGCTCCGCCCCGACATCTTTGCTTGAGCGACAGCAACGATGCCCAACGAGAAGCTCGTGCTATCCGACCACGTGAGCGATTCCAAGATTGAGACCATCTTCCTGGATACCGGCGTAAAGCATGTTTTCTACGAAACTGGACGATCCGCTAGAGAGCGACGAATACGGAGAGAAGAGCGCTGGCTGAGGCAGGGACTCCTGGGCCGTGGGGGGTTTGGAACAGTATACTCGGAAAGGCGTGAGGGCGGGGGAAGGAACGACGTGAGGGCTGTGAAAGAGATCAAGAAGTTAGGGTCAAAGATGGGCTATGCCAGGGAACTTGAAGCTATCATGAAGTTCTCGAACCCGAAGGTCTCTCAGCCCCTTTGAAGTCACCCAAGATGCCAAGACTAACATCACGCCAGTACAGTCACTGTTTCGTAAGCTCGCATGGCTGGTTCGAGAATGGAGATTGTGTATTCATTGCCATGGAGCTCCTCAAACTTGGCGATTTGCAACAGCATTTGAAGAAACCCTTGCCAGAGCCGGAAGTCAGGCAGATCACAGAGCAAGTCCTAGAAGGGCTCAAACTCATGCACGAACACCACTTCATTCACCGAGACCTAAAGCCCCAGGTGCGTAACCTACTATCTTTGCGAAATGATGCGAATCAAGTTGACATGTGTCCGGAGAACATCATGGTGGTGGCGAGAGAACCGGACTGGTTTGTCAAGATCTCCGACTTTGGAATCAGCAAGCGACGACAACCAAATAAGATAACAATGTGTACATTGCAGTGCGGCACTCTGGGCTTCGCCGCCCCAGAGGCTATCGGCCTTCTCAAAAATAGCTCATACACATTCTCGGTAGATTTGTGGTCTCTAGGTGCCGTTTTGTATAGAATGCTCACGAACAACATGGCTTTCGATGACTTGAGCGATCTAGTCCAGTACTCTCACGGGTTGCAGCCGTTTCCGGAGCAGTCTTTGAAGTCAAATGGAGTTTCGAGCCGAGCCCGGGACCTCGTCCTCCAACTCATGCGCGTGGATGCCACTGCTCGCCCTACAGCAGTCTCTGCCGCTCAGCATCGATGGTTCACGACAACATCCCAAACTACTGGAGCGAGAAGAGAATTGAGGTATGGCCGAAGCTCTTGTTTTTCAAAACTTCCGCTAGTAGCCTTGATCTAATTCCGGAAGTAGCAATAAAGCCGCCGTCCAAGGCACTGATACCTCGATTGCCTCGAAGCCCTGGAGCACTGGAAGCCGGACCGACACGAGCGAGACACTTAAATCACCTCCAACCGTGCGCCGCAAGTATCATCCCTCAACTGATCGAAGTCATAGAGACCGGCACCCTTCAAAGTCATCAAAGCTACCCACAGACTTGTCGACGGAGGCGCCTCTCCCTAAACTCAGAGATGCTGCTGAACCTGGCCTGGCAGTGGCTCGTTCGAGCAGCGCAGTAGAATCGACAGCACCAGATCAAAGGCTGGGGGCTCAGCATGAGAGCACCTATGGCTCAACTATCCTTGATCATTCAACCGAGACTACCCAACTGCCGTCTAGAGCCGACGATGGCTTTGCAGAAGCAAATCTTTGCCCCTTGAAAGAGATGGGTGTTTGCGACTGGACGGCCAACCTTGCATACTGTACAATGCACCAGGCTATATGCGATACGCATGGTGAGGTGTATCTTCTGGGCCAAGAATGTATGGCCTGCCGTTGGGCAGAAGATATGAAAAATCTTTGCCCTCTCAAAGGAACTTGAGGTTGTGATTGGCAGGAGTATCTTGAATACTGCACAACACACCAGACTACATGCCGTGTGCACGGCGAAGCGTATCTCTTCGGTGAAGAATGCACTACTTGCAGCAGAGAATCTTACCTACTGAACCTCTGTCCTATGAAAGGAACGGGGTTTTGCAACTGGAGGGACGATCTCGGGTATTGTACAACGCACCAGGACAGATGCTATACGCATGGTGAGGTGCTTCTCTCTGGCGAACCATGTGCGGCTTGCTTGGAAGCTTGAGAGATTTGAGGGTTGTACATATGATAGCTGCCCAAGCATGGGCAATAGTTTGAATCTAGAGGAAGTATCCTGGACTCTTTACCAAATGGCTGGTTTAGATAAGAATACCTCAGTGAGCGTGTATAATATGATACGCCAAAAGTCTGACAACGCCTCCTGAAAGTATCCCTTAGTACTTTTAAGGGAAATAGTTAAACTTCACTAAATTTTCTAAATAATAAAGGTTTTAGGTATACGGACCTCTTATAATTACTAAATATCCTAAGAAATAGGTTTTTATAGGAATTCTGGGAGTAACTAATATGGTATTATTTGGTGTTATTAGATTTTTGACATATTATTATATGAATGTGACGATATTTTCATCTTCGGGAACGCTCTCTCTTCAGTAGCCCGCGATCTCTCATTGAGGCTCAATCTAACTACTACTACCTCCGTAATTAGGCAGTATCCTAATCTCCACTTGGTAATGGATGGCTTGCATCGGCGCATAAGGGAATTATTGGTCACCTTACCCATCTACTTACTTAGTGGTTGTTCTCTGTTGGGATGGGTTGGGGATGGATCTTTTATTTTTCCCCTTTCTCTTTATAGTGGATATCCACATATTCTCGTTTAGCAGTTGTTACCAGTGAAACAGGGGGTGGAAACCACCACAGGAAGATCAACAACACAAACTGCGACGACAAGACGACAACCACGACGACGATAACCCTCACGATTAGATACTTCCAACCCATCGAGCATACACACACACCATTTCAAGACAGTGACGTCCAAGGCGCGAGCCTGCGCATTCGTCAGCGCTAATAAAAAGCAAGACATTCGACGACCCCTCTCCAAACAGCAACACAACCATCGAGACACGCTCGTGCACTCGCTCTATCTGAGGCGGCGCTCTCGATTTTCAGCTCCTGATCGCCGTGTTTCCTGTTTCAGCTCCTCCCACCACCGCCGCCGCCGCTGATCATAGCCTACCTTGCGCGGTCGACTCCGCCCTCCATCTCCCTCCCTCCCTCACTCGCGGCTGCAAACCCAGCCAGTCCCGATACACCACCCCCCACGATTCAAAATGCCGAACAAGACGCCAAACTCAACCTCTACGCCCATCTTCTCGACCTCCATCTTTTCCTCCTCCTCGGCCGCCCTCTCGCGCCCAACCACCCGCGACGGCCACGGCATCGACCCCCTCAACACCAACGCCCCAAACGTCCTTCTCAAAGATCGCAAGCCCTCCTTCTCCCGCAAGTCCTCTCTCTCCGGCTCACGACGCCGTGGGAGCTCCTTCGGGAACGGCCCAAATGCCTACGTAACCGATGCCGCCGCGCCCCCCGCCCTGCCCGACTACGCACTCGCTGCCGCTGCTAAAGTTGTACCGCGAGCCGACATCGCTCGGGACCACGATACCTTCTCCCACCCCCCGCCATCGGCCGACTCAGGCGTTCAGATGTTGACTCGCAGCGCGACCGGGTCTACGACCCATCTGGCCAACATGCCGCCTCATACTCCCCTGGGCGCATTGCCTAACGGATCTGTGAGCTCTGTTGGGATGTGGCAACAGACCGAGGCCAGCATCACTCATCAGCAAATCACTGAAGTTGCGAACAAGCGCATCTCGACGTTGGACTACCTACGTAAAGCGTATGTTGTAGCAGACCCTCTCGCTTCCCCATCATGAGCATCCTGGATGCGCCAGCCTCAACTGAAGGAACTAACACGGGGAATCACAGTCACGAAGGTCGCGTATTCTGGTTCAAGACCTTCCATTTCGACAGAGTCGAGCTGTCTCGCATGCCTTCCTTCGATGCCCGCAAGCTTGGTCGCAAAGCGACAAACTACCTTCTTCTCGGCCTGTCCCTCCCAACAATCGTCGACCTCTACTCCAACACACCCCTCGAGTTCCTCCGCAGCCTCAACACCCTTCTCTCTGAATTCGAATCCTTTCAGCAGCTGCACGGCGACTCGTCCAGCGCTGCTGCCACTCTCACCCGCGCCAGGCTTCCTAGCATGTTCCGCCGTCCTGGCGGCAAGTCGCGACGCTCTACCTCTGCCGCCGACATGCATCCCATGGTTGACGAAACGGCTCCCGTACCGGCTGCGGGTGCTCCCGCCCCCTCCGTCATGAACTTTGCCGCTTCGGAAACCGATTTACTTCCTGGAGAGGAATACTCCTATCTCTTGACGCCATCACTGCCATTCGACCCCGACTACTTCGAGACCTTTGCGACGCTCTGCGACGTGTTGATTGACAGTTACACACGCTTCCTTGCCCTTGTGCCATCTCCGCGCGAGTGCACCGCTCCGGTTGCTGAACTATTCACCAAGGCAGATTCGCGTGTCCGGAAGCTCATTGTCCAGGGCATCGTTCGCGAATTTGAAGACCACACCCGTAGTCACGCCAAGTCGGAAGTCGCAAGTATTGGCAAGGTGGTGCTTGGCGGTCTGATGTAGGCGCCTACAGCAAGGTTTGACAGATCGCGATGCTATTATTGGCTGGAATCTGAAGGCATTCTGGACTGGAGTTATGGATTGGGATGGCGCATCACGAATATCCTGGGTTGTGGCGATTTTGCTGGGAGTTCCTGGAGTTTTTGATGGGAATGGATGATGAATAGGTCGATGACTTTCTGAGTGAAGACGAAGATATACAACGAAGCTATGGCTACTGGATGGATGGTCGTCATGTTCTTGGGCCTCCCTCTCGCCGTCATTCTAGATGAATCTATCCTACACTTGATCTCGTACATAACATCATACTATCGTAGCATACATACCAGTCGCTTTGATCGGGCCCTCACTTCTTGCCTTTTTCCTTGGCTTCCTCCACTGCAACTAGTAGCTCAATATCCTTGCCCACCAACCAGTCCTTTGCCGCATCCATCACTTTGTCTAGAGTCTCTCCGCCCTCCAGGACATTCGGCAAGTTGTGCACGTCGATTCCTGCGCGATGGTCCGTACACCGGTCCTGGTTGTAGTTATACGTCCGGATCTTGTCGCCTCGAGTGATCTGTGTCTGCGACAAGACGCTATTCCGCAGTTGGGAAGCTTCCGCCTCCCGCGCCTCGCGCCGCTGGTCCGCTATCCGTGATCGGAGCATCTTCCATGCATCCTCGCGGTTGCGCTGCTGCGAACGGTGGTCCTGCATCGAGACGACGGTGCCGGTGGGGATGTGTGTCATGCGGATCGCGGACTCGGTCTTGTTGACGTGCTGGCCTCCCGCACCTCGTGCCCGCATCGTCTCGATCCTGACCTCTTGGGGGTTCACGAAGAAGTCGCTCTCTGGGTCTTCATAGTCGATGCCCGCGGCGCCCGTCTCGGGGAAGGAGGGGAGAACCCAGATGGCGACGGCGCTGGTGTGTACACGGCCCTTGCTCTCGGTGCTAGGGATGCGCTGGACGCGATGCATACCAGCCTCGCTACGGAAGATGTCAAAGGCGCCTGGATCTTGGACTTCGAGGATGGCTTCCTGGAGGGGGTTCTCGCCAGCCGAAGAGGATGAGTCGCCAGCGGTGTCGGCGAATTCGTACTTCATGACGGTATGGCGATATCCCCGCCGGACGCAGAGGCCCTTGTACATCTTGAAGAGGGTGTCTGTGAAGTACCGGCCCTCGAGGCCACCAGGCCCAGGGCGGAACTCGATCATGCAAGGGAAGTCGGCGAAGGAATGGCGGGGCGTGAGACTGGCAGAGAGGTTTCGGGCGAGGGACTCGAGTTTGGAGGTTTCGGTCTCTAGCTCGTCGCGGGCAATGGAGACAAGGTCAGGATCCTGGTCCGGATCATTGAGCATGCTCGTCAGCTCGGCGACAGAGGCCTGCGACTTTTCCCAGGCCTTGAGGGCATCAGCGACTCGGGAGAGCTCGCCAACCCGCTTGGCCTTTGTGCCGTCGAAAGAGCTGTTGAGAGTCTTTTGGAGGTCATCGTACTCAGAGGTCATCGACTTGGCGCGCTGGAGAAGGGCTGGGGCGAGGAGAGGTGAGGCATCTTGGACCGAGGCAAGTTAGCATAGAGCTTTCCCGATGATGTTGGGGGGGGACTAAAGGACGAACCATTGGAGACGTGACGGACGAATTGGCGCAATTGAGTGCGAGCCAGTACTCTGGTGCAGCTCCAACAGATCCATGGAGCCGGAGACATGCTGGCCGCGGAGGTTTGTAGGCGGGGAGTGGTGATTGAGTGGTTGATCGTTTGGTGAGAGGGAAGACAATTTTTGGGGTGTGGGTTTTTTCCCCCCAAAGAAGCCATCATGCCTGCCATCCCACTGCCAGATAGAAATCCGGGGTTACAGTTGGCGCGGTGCCGAAGCCACGGAAAGATGGCATGACAATCGACTTTTAATCTTTCCAAGACAAAGACACTCTAATATCATGCTCGACACGTTTTTGTTCATTTCATTCTATGTACGGGCGACTTATTTAGGCGTCTCTTTTGAACCTGCAATCTTAGCTGCTATCAAGAACCCAGCTCCCAGCACAAGACTCGATCCTCCCCAGAGCTGAGCTGCCAGATATTCTCCCCCTGTTACCTGTATCAACTTCCCAGCCAGAGGCGGTCCTGTCAATGCAGCGATGCTGATTATAGTAAAGATCATGCCTATCCTCGTACCCGCCTTACTCAAATCCTTGGTCAGACTGGCCGTTGTGGACGGAAACAGGCTCTGAATGCCCGCCCCAAAGTAGCCAAAGATGGCCACCCAGACAAAGCCCCCCGTGAGATTGTCCACCTTGGCCCAGAGGTATATGCACAGCGCTGCCGAAAGGATAGTTGGGATAAAGACGTTCACGGCCCCGAAGCAACGGTCGGCAAGGACCGCGGGGACCATTCGGCCGGGGAAACCGACGGCGTTGATGACGAGAATAATGGTGAAGGAGTCTGTCGCCGATGCATCTAACCGGAAAAGGGCGAATGTGCGGGCCTATGAGATGTGAGTCAACCTTGAACAGACGAGAGGAGATGTACTGGATGATACTTACATAGTAATAGGCGAACCAGGTTGCCCACAGAGTAAAGAACATGCTGATCGCGAAGAGAACATAAGTCGTCTCTTTGAACGCCGCCAACTCAACAAGAGGTCCAGCCTTTCGGCCCGGCAATCTCGCCTTCGCGAGGAGTAGGACGATGCCAGACGTCACCAGCACAACCAAACCCATCACGCGCACCGTCCATTGGAAGCCAATCTTGGGAAGAAGCTGCTGTGCGATGAGCGGAAACACCATGCCGCCAGTTGAGCCTCCGCATGCGGACGCAGAGATAGCCATTGTCCGCTTCTTGGTGAAATACGTCGACATGTTCGCAACGGTCGGGGCGAACGCGATCCCGTTGCCCAAGCCCTGGCAGATTCCCTGCGCCAGCAAGACGTGCCAGTACTCAGTCGCGATGCTCGTCATGAAGATGCCGACCAATTGAAGGAAGAGGCCCAGTGCCAGCGCAGTTCGGAAGTAGCCCGCGTCAAAGGCCCGGCCGGAGAAGGTGCCCACGAGGAAGATGAGGCAGACCTGCAAGCTGCCAATCCATGAAATGGTGGACGGTGGGAGATTGAACTGCTCCTCATAGTAGGGCTGGAAGATGCCAAAGCTGATGAGGTAGCCCCAGGAGTTGCAGACGACGAGGTGGCCGGCGCAGACTTGGAGCCAAGCACGCAACCCGCCATCGGGAGGTTCTCCAAAATCGGTCGGGGAAGGTTGAGGAGGTGCGTTTTCAACTTCGACCGCTTGATTTAAAGTTGAAGTTGTATCATCTTCGAATCGTGGAGTCTTGGGCTCGAAGCTCAACCCGTCAGGGACAGAGTCGCGGAGTGTAGGACAGACACTCTCGTCGGAGTTATTGGTGCTCTCCATCTCAGGCGCCATCGTGTCGAAACAATATTAATGACACAACAATGAGCATCTTGGCCAGACACCCCGCCCAGAATGCCCCGACACGGGGCTCCGTCATTGATATAGAAGATCCCCATACGGATGACCGGCTCGCGCCCTTTGGCCGTCTCAAGAACTAACTTGTGCCCGACGACTCATCGAGAAGCGCGGGGTTCCGCCTCCGACACGGGGGGTGTGCGATCTCGACCCGGTAATCGGAGCTCGGCCGAGCCTGCAAATCAGGACCCTGTGCCGCGGGAAATTGTACAATCTGGAGAATCCAGTTGCGGGGATCAGTTGACTAGGGTGTTGCTAGGTTCAATTGAGACGACTCTCGACGCTGGATCTCTCAACGCCGTGACGGGTTTGAGAAGATGATATCAAATGGATATCTAGACACCAGAGACGGTTGTTTACCACCTGTGATGTTAAATACCAGTCCACATGGTTCAATATGACGGTCGATTCATGGAAGCAATGGCTCATTTTCCTCAGAAAGTCCGGATCACGCATTCAGTTTCGGTCAACTCCCGTCCAGAATGCCAGCGACATGAATTTGTAAGGAGTTCGGAGACGGGAGAAAACGATATAGTTGCGCCTTTCTAAGAGAGGGCACAACTTGCTTCTGGACTCAAAGCAAACTATTGAGTATAGGTATGCGAGATAGAGTAATTGCGTGTGCCTATGTCTTTGAAGGGCGTCTCAAACAACACTGAGTGAAGCTATTGTCAGGGTGGGTTGGGGACTTTGTGGGACTGCTATCGACGGGGACGCTGGACGGGATTTGGGCGCTCGCACAGATTACTCAACAGTCCTCGCCAAGGGACTTGCTACATACACGGCTTCAAAACCGCCTGTTGATTGGAGCCATTCAAAGGTCTTGCCGTTGAAGCAGCCGTCGTTGCCGTCGATACCGCTTCTGCCGATATTACCGTTATTGCCGACGCTGCCGTTCCTTGTCATGATACTGCCGGTATGACTATCCTTGACTCCTCTCTGTCATATTTCGAGGATAACCCCCCCATAGCAACGGGTCCGTTTGATATGCCAAGCATTTCATTGGGCTTTTTTTTCCTGGCATGGGGTACCTCCCTCCCAACAGTTCCTAGCCTAAAAGTCGATCTTGCATAAGAGTCAACAGCGATGTCAAAACGCCATTAGGCATCGAAATCGGCCTATAATGTGACAAACAACAATAACATTCGAGCAAACAATTAGACCTCCGAGCTCTAACACCAGAACAAGGGCCCATCGCCATCTACTGGGCCAAATCTTCCAATAGCCGGCGCCCTCCCCTCAAGCATTCCTCCTCGTGATATGGTTCCCTATCCGTTTCTCTGATGCCATCTCGAACCCACTCCTGCACTGCAGGGTGCTCGAACAATCTGTCTAAGTACTCCTTGGCAACACCCTCAAGCTCAATCCCATACGTCTTACAGCGGCACGCAATCGGCGCATACATGGCGTCCACAATAGTAAACTTATCACCAGCTAGCCAGGGCCCTCCAAACTTTTCCAAACCATACTTGAACAGCGCGTTGAAGCGATCAATATCCCCCTGCAGAGCCTCGCTGGGTGTCCCCAACTCGATCCTCAAGCCAACGTTCATGCCGCATTCGTCTCGAATAGCCGTGAAGCCGGAGTGCATCTCCGACGCAGCCGACCTAGCGAAGGCACGGGCGACAGTAGAAGTTGGCCATGCGTCGGGGTGGTTCTCGGCGATGTACTCGCAGATGGCTAGCGAGTCCCAAATAACGGCCCCCGTGTCACTGTCGTGAAGGCAGGGTACTTTTCCGGAGGGGGAGAATTCGACAAAGTGAGACTGGCGAGCGATTGGCTTGAAGAGTTGTAGTTTTTCTTCAAAGGGGATATCGAGGAGTTTTAGTAGAATCCATGGTCGCATTGACCAGGAGGAGTAGCGTTTGTTGCCGATGTAGAGAGAGTAACCCATTACTCAAAATGACTGTTGTTTATAAGTGATAGTTGTAATATGTGATCTGTAGGATAGAGTTGGCATAGATAATGCTTTAAATGTAGACGTCAATAATGACGTGAGGTGAAGAATCAACCCCGCCAAGCGGTGAACCGTGAGTCAGTCACACAATGCGCGCGCCCTTGCTTCGACATAGATCCATCCAATGGAATCATTATTAATAACCAGATAAGAAGAGCCCTTGCGGTCGCTGAAACCCTCTAACATCTACAGATCTAACACAACAACAGGACTGAATTAACCCATTCGTTGCCTCCTCCTAACCCACACCTCCTTGTCCGCACCTTGTGAACCATCGCCAGCCCCAACCTCACGCAACTCGACCTCCCACTTCCCTAGCTTATAGGCTGCCCGATCTGACATGCCGGAAAATAGGTCAAAGGACCAGCCGTGCTTTGGACATGTAAGACCAGCACTAAGGACGACCCCGAAATCCTCGATATCAAATGGAATGCCCTGTGAAAGGGGGAACGATGAATGGGGGCATCGCTATGAGAATCCACAATCAGTCCTGTCAGAAAACAGGTTTCATCAAAAGCAACACCCAACTTACGTGATCGATTGCGTGAAACATTGCCCTATATTGAAACACCAGGACCTGGTCCTTGTAGTCTTGTTCGACCGCGTCCTCCGTAACTTCTACCTCAGTCCTCTTGGAACTATCCGTCTCTGGCACGTGGAAGACTTTGCATCCGGGGATCGGTTCTGAGCTTCCTTCGCAAACTCGAGATTGGACAAGATTACCCTCGACTATGCCGACATCAGGAAACGATGAGGCAAGGCCAACAGAAAACCACTGTTGCCCAGGCTGAGAGGAAGCCCTAAAGAAGAGATAGTTCATTTTTTCAAGGTTGATTCCTTTACACTAACAGAAGGAATTGAACCTAGACACTCCTCGGATCCGATGAAAAGTGTTGTCCCTTCTCACTTCTTTCATAGCGTGCTAGAGTTGTGAAGAGTCTTCATTCTAACCTAGCGAGATATGGTTACTGGGGCAGGGAGGTTAAACGCCCCACGTCGCACACGTGATCCTTATCTCTTCCCTTCCACCAACAACTACCTACTTTTGTTGCCTCAAGAACCACTTCGTTCCTTGGTAGATGTCTCAATGTCTCCCGCTCGGCTGAACTATCTCCACCATGCCTCTCATTCAAGTGTCCTCATAGGTCTCGTCACGTAGAGCATGCGAGATGGCCTTCATGCCAGCCTCCAGCTCCTGTCGCGTCGGCCACCCAAATCCAACCCGGAAATAGGAGTCGGGCATCTCGAACCAGTGACCGGGACCAACGTAGGTGCCATATTTCTTGAGAAGTCGCTCATAGAACTTCTCGAAGCCTCCTGTTGGCTCGCTTTTAATGTGGGGGAAGCAGACAACTCCGCCCTCCGGCTTGGTCCACTCCAGCATGTCGTCACCATCTATCCAGGCACTGACAAGGTCAAGGCGCGCCTTCATCTCTTCGCGTCGACGGGTGAGGATGGATTCCTTCTGCAAGAGGACCTGCTCGGCGATCCACTCATCAATGACACTTCCGCTGATGCTGATCTGCTCCTTGGCAGCGAGGAATGTCTCCTGGAGCTGCTTGTTTTTGGTAATCACCCAACCGAGGCGGATGCCAGGAATGCCGAAAGACTTGGAAAGCGAGCTGACGCTGAGTACATGATCTCCAAGAGATGCAGCGACTGGCAGTTGAGTCCCGTAGTGGATATCACGGTAGGTCTCGTCGACCAGGAGGATGCAACCCTTCTCTTTGGTGATAGCTACCAGCTTATCCAGCGAGGCTCGAGACAAAATAGTTCCGGTGGGATTGTGAGGGCAAGTTACCGACACGAGCTTAGTGTTGGGCTTGATGGCCTTCTCGATGAAGGACACATTCGGCTGGAAGCCCTGGCTGAGCTCAAGATCAACATACGTGATCTCGCAGCCAATGGCCTTGGGCGTTTCAAGGTTGGTCGCATAGTTGGGTCGGATCACAACTAGATGATCCTGGGCACGCAGCTGGGACGTCGAGATGATGAAGAGGGCTCCCGCGGCTCCAGAGGTAACGAGGACATCGTCTTCGTGCAGTCCTGAGCCGGCGACGATAGCCTTGCGCAGGCCCGTGTTGCCGCGGTGCTCGTTGTAGAGCAGGGTCAGGTCGGGGATCTTGAGTCCGAGGGAACCCAAGGTCTGGTCTGTAACGGAGCTTTCGGAGAGATTGTACTTGATCTTGTCGTAGCCATATTCCTCGGGCGACTCGATCTCAATGGGCATGCGAGAGTACTTCATTGTGGCGATGGGGTCGTAGCGGTGGCTAGGGATGAAACTAGGCGGTCTTGATGGAAAAGTTGGAGGCGGGTAAGGAGGTACCGAAGAGCTGAGTTGATGGTGTTGACGGTGTTTACCAAGGTGCTTCTCTACCATGGCCTTTATGGACCATGAGCTTGAGACAGATCGCGAGCGGGGTTACACCCTAGTCGGGAGGTCTCATGTCAACCTCAAGTGCTTCAGGCTCAAGCCCCTCATTGCGGCTTAAGCCAAGGTCTGAACAGCCTCTAACCGACTAGTTGAGGCGGGCCATGGGCGCGCCCTTTGCCAGTTATCATGTCGCTCAACTGCATCGGCTCGAAAGCAGCCGAGATAAGATCCATCAAGAGGTGTTGTCTCTGGAGTGAAAGATGGGGGGAAGTATCATCTGATTGGACTGGCGGCTCGACATTCCCTCCCAACTTGGATGATCCGGCTCGAATATCCTTCCCAAGCAAACTAGAGTAGCCCACGTGACTGGATTCTCGGAGTCTCCTTCCGACTTGCAACTCAGCTGGTGGGGGTCATGCAAGCTTCAACTCCTGACTATTCGGAGATCCCTTCTATTCTGAGGCGGTATGAATCGTTCAATAACGATTTCTCAAACCACAAGTTGTGCTAGGGAATGGGGGGTCCGTCCATGTACATTAGCAGCCTTTAAATACATCACGAACACCAACCTCGAGCTGGTGATACGTAGGCGGTTCCCAATCAAGCTTACTCAAGAGGTGATCAGAGCTCGAAACAACACGCAGAGCACATCCCACAAAGGTCCAACACTCAGTATCTCCTTGCAATCACGATGGTCAAGATTTCACCTTTTGCCGTCGAAAGATGGATGGATGAGTACGAAACAACACCAGGCGCAATCAATGTTGCTGAGACTTGCGTCGCTTCCGTTTCTCTCAACGACCTCGTTGACCTCTCCCTCGACCAAGGACAGAAAGCCTCAGATGGCCCCATCGACTTTTCTACCAAGCTTCTCTACGGCGCCATTCGCGGCTCGACTAGGCTTCGGCAGCGTGTCGCCAATCTATACGATACCGACTTGCCTGAGGAGTCTAGGGTAAACAGTGAAGATGTCTTGATCACCCAGGGCGCCATTGCCGCCAACTTCCTATTGCTTTATACTCTTGTCGGACCTGGTGATCATGTTATCTGTGGGTATCCTACCTATCAGCAGCTCTACAGCGTCCCGGAAAGTCTGGGGGCGGAGGTCTCGTTGTGGAGGTTGAAACCAGAGAATAGCAACGTGCCATGCGTGGATGAGCTTGAAGGATTGGTCAGGTCAAACACCAAGGTAAGACTGCCTCTCTCTGTATTCTGTTGATGAATTTGTTGCTAATCAATAACTAGATGATTATCATCAACAACCCGAATAACCCAACGGGAGCCCCTATTCCCGACGACGTATTGGGGAACATTGTCGAGTTTGCCAGGGCGCGCAACATCATCCTTTTCGCAGATGAGGTGTATCGGCCCTTATTTCACGACACATTTGAGCCGGGCTACACTGCCCCTCGATCCATTGTTGACTTTGGCTACGAAAAGAGTGTGGTAACTGGATCGATGTCCAAAGCATTCGCATTAGCTGGCATCCGTGTGGGATGGGTCGCATCAAAAAATAAGGAAATCATCGAGGCCATTGCATCCGCACGGGACTACACTACCATCAGTGTCTCACAGATCGATGACCAGATCGCATCGTATGCCCTTTCTCCCCAGGTCGTGAAGCCACTCCTCGAGCGAAACATCACAAAGGCTAAGCACAACGTCGGCTTGTTGGCCGCATTTGTAGAGCAGAACAAGGACGTCTGCTCGTGGGTGAAGCCCAAGGCCGGAACGACCGCGTTTGTGAAGTTTTCGCGCAACAGCGAACCAGTCGACGACGCTCGCTTCTGCCAGGATCTTATCGCAAAGACAAAGGTGTTTTTGGTCGCTGGTTCGCGGTGCTTCGGTAATGGGGAGGACTTTAAGGGTTACGTGCGCTTTGGCTATGTGTGCGAGACTGAGGTGTTGGAGAAGGCGTTGGAGAAGTTGGGGGAGTATTTACAAGCTGAGCTTCGCTGATCTGGAACTCCTCAGCGTGGGACAGATAAGTAAACAGTTTGTGTATAGGTACGATTACAAACACATGCTTGACTACTGATCAAAGACTTAAAAGTAATATTCTATCATGGATGTTAGCCCTGGGGCGGTTTTTGCTCAGGGAAGCTCTACATAAGACACAACGACCGATTTACATGTAGCCAAGGCGGCTACCGGCAAGCTTCATCTGAACACCATCGTCTCTCCTTACTGAAGTTCAGGAGAAGTGCCCAACCTACTTTGTTGACCGCACTTTGCCGCAACGACGCCGCACAATGCCGCACGCATGCCGCCGTCTTGCCGCAGAAATGCCACCAACACGAGGGGTGTGTATGTAGCATCAACCAAAAGACCCTGGTCCCTGGCTCCGTCGTGTAACCACCCATGAGTTGATGACCTTAGGTGAGGAAAATTCGACTTTCTGTTTTCAAGGTCAAAGGGATAAGTTGGAGATCTATGAGAGGGGGTTTATTGTGCTTTTTAGCATTGGGTCGATTCCGATGCCTCTATTGTGTTTGAAAATGTGTTGTGTCGCCTTGACGCTTCCTAGGTTGATCTTTTAGTCGGGAGGAGTTAATCCCGAGTTACAAATATGACCATTTACATTAATAAACCGGCTACATAGAATACAATCATCGCCGCTATAGTATGAACTTGCGCGCGAGTTAGCCACGTATCGACTGTGGGCGTCCCTTGGCTAGATGTTTGGCTCCGACGATAGTCGATATCAGCCGGACCTTTCCCACTAAATGTGAAGAATCCATAAACTTCGAGGGTTACCCTATTGAGGCACTCTGAGTGAGGGAGTATTATCATTAGATGGGTGGTCCCAGGCTAGGCGCGTTGCGTGATGTGACCTTGGGGTTCTTGCAGATTGGGTGACATGGAGTTAAGGGGAACGGCTTTTCTCTCGTGGTCTTCTCAGAAACCCGGGGCTCTATAAAGACGCCTGAAGGGCCACTTCGATCGCTAAATTGGGTGTAAGTGTATTGATGAACTGCTTCAAGTTCAATATCAGATCTTTCGTCATCCGTGTTCGAAAAAAATATTTAAATCTCTTCACGGGAATGGTTCTGCAGCATCTGCCGATGATCGAGATTTCAAAGCTTGAGATTCAAGTATGTAATATCTCAAGCCTTTTTTAGAGGCGTTAGTCCCAAGTCGCGGAGTACACCCATCGCCACGATGGAAAGAGGGTTGGGTTCAACGCTTCGAATGCGCGATAACTCTGTAATAATGGCGGAAGAGTCGAGGGAAGCTTGTAACTTTCACACAATTCTCTGTCAACCTGCTCACAGTAGAGCAGGCAGGACTGGCATGGACAACAGGGGCAAGGTGCTAACAGATTAAAGAGTGGAGCTCATCCAGGATCGATAAAGGTTAACACAAGAGATTAGTGCCGCCTTATGGTAGAAGACAAAAAATCATGAGCCATGTACAACTTACGAGTTAAAAATTCGGGCGCTCTATCATGCACTATGGCCTCAAAGACTTCTCTAACAACGGAGTGAAAGGCGGCTTCACCAACCAGGCCATTACTACTTATGTCCTAAGGACTAATCAAGCCAGTTGCCCGTTAGAGTGCACTCGATATTGATGGTTCGGGATCCTCGGATCTTGCGAGGGAGCCCTTCATTCAGTCCGGTTTAGTCAAGGATCGTCTAAACATGGACTGACCCATATGTTGATGAGGCAACACATTCTGATTTCGGTTAGAGGGGCCTCGAGGCATTCTGTTAAGTGCGCTGTAGTCTGCCTTATGCCCGTTCCTTCACCAATCAACCGGGATCTTTACCAAGTGGAACTCTGTAAATCCTGTTTGAAACCAGCACGTGGCCTAGACTTGAGTCGCAACTCGCGTGGATCAATCTGTGAAAAGTGACTATAAATGAAGACAGTTCCGTCTAATATCCGGTCGACAAGTTCCGGGTTGCACACATCCGTTTATCAACACCCATCTTCCAAGCCTTGTTCTGAAAAGCGCCAGCAAAATGAAGTCCTCTCTCCCCTCCTCTTTCGTCCTTCTATCAACCTTGGCAGTCTCCTCTGTGGCCCAGGATGGCAGCACTACAACGCAAGACATGCCGTCTTTGACATCTGCGTCAAGCTCGGCCACCAGCACAATTTCGGATCTCGATCTCGAAGATCAACGTGCGGTATGCTTCCAGAACTGTTACGTGAAGTATGGAAAGTTTTCCAGCTGCCCTTATGGAGAGGATATGCTACTGCCATGCTGGTGCACCGTGGATGATTGGGTTTCAAGAGAAGAAGACTGCGTCTGGGATGGGTGTGGCGTAGATGCCTACAATAGTACGTCAAGGACTCCTTGAAAACCACTAAGAGATGTCGCAGACAGGATTGGAAGCTGACACAGCCTTTGGTAGATTATGCGGATGTACGAAGTAGAATTTGTGAAACAGTTTCCATTCCCGGTACCGCATCATCCGCTGCTACAAGTACAAAATCTGCGTCTTCGGTAGGCTTCAACGTTATCTTCGGAATACACTGTTCATGATTTCCAACCTTCTAACTCTCAATAGTCGTCTGACAAAGGGACTACTAATACAAGCACTATTTCTCAGAAAAACACCGCCGCTTCTACAAAGACAACAGATCAAACAGACGCCTCGAGTGTCACCAGCACCAACGCGCCTTCTGCTACCAGTGGAGAGACAGCCGAAGAAACTGATGCCCCGAATGGTGTAGAGAGGGTTAGTTGGGCTTCTGGCTCAGCGGCTGGAATTGCTATCGGTTGCGTTTACCTGATGAGAATCATTCTCTGAGGAACATCCAAAGTAGAGCAAATAGGGGTTCTAGAGTCACGATTACCAGGTGAGGGAGTGCAGATCACTTGACCCCTCAAGATAGCCATATAAACGATGTAAATATTCCGACAACTCTGTCTTTGTCTCGCTATTTTCACAGCACTTTGAGAGGACAAGGCCCATGTTCACATGGACAGCATTTACCCGTATATACGACTTTCTTCCAGACACCAACCTGGCTCCAACACCCTTCCCAGCCTCGATGTAAAATAGAGGCCAATCAAGATGCCCGCTTGACAAACTGGCCGTCTAAGAAAATTCAATTCCACGAAACAACATAACGTGTGAAACTCCTAGCAACGTTTCACTGTCCCAATCTTCAATTACTTGCAACGGTCCGCTCGAGTAGTAACACGAAAGCCCATGAGAGGACGTAGGGCCAAGTTATTGCGAAACCAAAAGACGGGACGACGAAACGAACGGCAGATAGAGGGCAACTAACAGAACACTGGCTCCCTTAGTTCTATTATCCAATCAACATCCGTACCCCTTTTAGTCCTCCAACGTCTAAGAATGAGAAGAGTGTTTAAGTACTGTAAACCATGCCTAGGTCTAAAACTTCAGCGGCTTTCCAATCCAGACCGCCTGTACCACCGCCGTCACGGCCGCCAATATGGCCAGAGCCCAACCAACAGTTGGCCACCCAGCATCCTCGCGAATCATGCCTCCCATGATAGGACCCAGCATGGTTCCACCTGAAAAGGCCATATTGTAGAGTCCGTATCCCTGCGCATATGGCGCCGCCGACTTCTCGGTGCTTTCATCCATTATTGCCCACGTTATCTCCGCCATCAAGGGCCCAAAGCCAAGAGTCAGAGCTATTCCAATGCCCACGAGTAGTCCGCATAGCATGACCTTATGCTCGATGGAGTTTTCCGTCACGAATCGTGTGCAAATTAAGAAGGGTATCGCTGTCAAGAAACCGCTGGTAGCAAGCCATTTGGGGCCGTACTTGTCGCCAATGGCACCAACAATGGGGCTAGTAAAAGCCGGAAGGGCGATAGGAAGAAAGATCAACCCAGCACCAATAGCATCCCATTCGAATGTTGACTCCACGATGAGAGGGAGGGTGCTATCAAATGATGTAAGTATCATGGAATGAATCAGTGACCCGAACAGGGCCGCAAGTAGTCTTGGATTTCGTAAAATCCGAATGAACGGCTCGATAGCAGCATAAACTGAGTTCTTTGGTGCCGCTTGTTGAGTATCTTGGTCCCAGATATTAGTGCTAGTTTAAAATCGATAAGTTGGATGGCCTCGTTACCTGGTGGAAGTTCATTGGCTTCAGGGAGAGTATCAGAAGTAGAATCATCGCTCTCATGCTCGAGCCACTTAGCGGCATCCTTTTTCTCAATGATAGATAGTCGCAGAATGATGTCAATGGCGAGAAGGGCAAAGCACATTCCAAATACTGCGTAATATCCACCTTTGCCATAGGTTACGCCGCCGAGCAGCGGGGAGATCAAGACACCTACACTTGTGGCCATGCCAACCCACCCCATAGACATGCCGATGCGTTTCTCATCGACAGTGTCGACAACTAAAGAAAGGCCAACAGTCCATGTAAGGGAAGCGGAGAAACCTTGCAAGATTCTGCCAACAAGCAACATGCCTAGATTTGTGGCCACACATAAAAAGATTGTTGCCAATGAAAGGAAGATTAAACCGACAAGCATGGGGATGCGACGGTTTGGTAGTCGAGATGCTAAGTGGCCCCAAATAGCTGTCGCATTTCATGTCAGATGGGAAAAGGAGAAGCAAGGCTAGAAACCGCAACTCACGTGCCGATATCAAGAGTGCAGCGCCATATACAGCCAAGGAAATGGATACCCAATACTGCACTGCGAGGGGGTGTATCAGCCTCACTGTGAGCTTTCTGAAACGGTTGGTCTTGCTCACCTCTATCCTTGGAGACACCTGCTCGTTCTGAAAGGGAGAAGGGGAAAACCGGGACGATGACGGCATACAGAAAAACATCCTAGAACAACGTGAGCGTGAAGTACCGAGATCAGTACGAAAGGAAGCCTGAAATACCGTGAACACAGCAAATGATACCGTTGTAATGATAAGCTCTACCGAGGAGCGGAGCTTGAGCAAGACGGGCGGCTTGCCCTTACGAAGGACGTTGTCCAAGAACATGTGAGGATAAAAGAAGGGTGTTTAATAGTCAAGAAGGATTGGAGGTAACCATGAGCATTCCAGAAAAGAACCGTAAAATTGAAACTTCCAAACCCCCCCAACTAGGGTCAGTTGTGCTGATTTATGTATGATTTTCTCTGAGGACAACGGTCATCGGATTCCGCGCGTTCCACCGGATCCAAGATGCTGCCCGGCAACCCGAAGTGAAGACAAAGGCGCATTGGTAGGGGAACAGGGGCTTGTTTTTAGCATTTAGTCATCCATTCATCATGAAGCAATGTCGAATAGAATTAAGTCAAGTACTTTTATGATCATTTAAAGGGGCTGGGATGTGCACCCACCTTGGAAATCCTGCTTTTGCAACTAGAAGAGATGATTTTATGGGAGACTTCGGAGAGCATTTCCTGGGTAAGGACTTTCCGGTTATGAATCTTGATAGCTGATGGATATAAATACGATCGACGAGAGGGAAATAGGAAGTGTACAGGTAGCTGGAACCTTCACGTCAACCACGTCCTCTCTGGTCAAGGTTATCACATTTCATTTCACGTTGTTCTATTCCCGTGACTCAGAGGACAGGGTACCCATCGCGCGAGCCCTGTTGTGTATCCTAATCATCAGCTATATTTAGAAACTCAGGTTGTTCAGCCCTCAACCTCGTCACGGGAATGGTTCCACTTGACAATCACGCAATCAAGGACAATCCATCATTGTCTTCACACTCTTGTAGATTCGGTTCCTTGAAGTAGAAAATTCAAGTATAGAAATCCAATGCCGAACCACTCGACCAAAGTAATCGGCGTGGTACATCAAGCTGGAAGTCGACGTGTTTGGTAGCGGCCACATTCACTGAGAGAGTATTTTCTCCTGATAAATCTATCGGGCGAAATCGCCACCTTTTACTTCCTCATATTCAGAATTGCTTTGATCTGTGCGGTTTTCCCAGCCCATTAACGCGGTCTCCGTCGAGATACACTCTCAGTCCGTGACGAAAAAACACTCAGGTCTGCGCAGACATTAGCACTCAAGACTTTAGAGTCGCCAGTTTTTATAGTTTCATGTTAAATGGAGAAATAGATAAATAAATACAAAGTAATCTCCAGTTCTTTGCCTTGTTACAACTATTTGTTCTCATCCATAAGTTTGAGGTATCCTCCATATAGACAATGCAGCTCGGTGACCTACCCTATAGCTCTCTAGTTATATTCGTGGGCGAATTACTCAATTCAACCACACAGCTAAACAAATACCATAGATACATAGCCATCAATAACACTATCATTCGTTTTTTTATGGAAGTCCATTAGCCTTGCTCCCATCTGGCAGACACAGTAAGCCATGTGCTGCTGACTTCAAGACGCAATCCATGGTTTCAAAGTTGACATCTAGCTCGCGGGCTCTCTAGCCAACCCAACAGAGCAGCTGCTGGAGAGGCAGGATCGAAGCTTTGAACCGGACGATTTCACCGAATCTATCAGAGCATTCACCTTACTAATCCAAGCTTGGGTCTATGGCATCTTGCTCTATCTCGCTGACAGGCCACAATGGACGAAGCTGAAAGATGAGATAGCCGTGGCACAACCTTGTTTCTTGATCAGGCTAGTTGCGTTGAATCTAGTTTTGAGGCGTTCCATAGCGAGCACACTAGTTAGCTGAAGCGTGGCAAGCCGATAGCCTTTCTTAACTCCCGCACTCTCTGGCCACTGCCGTCCTGCAGGTACAAGGGGAAACCGAGATGCAGGTACGCGTCTAATGCCAGCTTCTATTGCCCGAGAGTGTGAGCTTACGATATGAGAGCGCCTGCAGGTTTCACACGACTGAAGATAGACCTGGACGAGGATATCCGACTTATGAGTGCCTGCTGGAAAACAGGTTGATGGATGACAAAAACAGCTGCTGAACCTTTTCCTGTTGGAGCTATCCTTATCATCGCGAGCGAGGTACGGAGTAGATAGCAATGAGGGCATTCTTGAAAGGAAAAAGAAAAAGGAAAAAGAAAAAGAGACCCCCAAGAACTGGCTTCAGCCACAGAATGAAGGATCCTATAAAGGAAAAGGCCTGGACCACCAATAACCACGTTGAGAGATGTTTTGTGAGCCAAGATTTGGGCTCACTGCCATTGGCCTCATTGGACGGAGAGCCGGTCCGCTCTTCGCCTGGCGGAGTCCTGACCTCTCATGGTGTACAGAGGAAATGGGTTAAAGTGCGCTGACGGGATCGGCTTTTGGGGGAAAAGGTCCGCAATGGGATGTGGCGCTCATTCTAGTTGATGCATGGTCTGGAACAAGGGATTGTGGGAATAAGTCGTCGGCGACGAAGTGCCAGGGCTTCGGGTTTCCAATGTCGAGCTCGTTCTCTTGCACTGGTGGGAGCGAGGCAAGGCTTGGATCCTGGGTTTGAGCTCGACTGAATCCGAACTAGTGACGCCTTTGTCGCGATCGACTGGAACACATCCCACCTCCGGCGCGACCCGACTGGAATATCCTGACATAACTCCTCGGATGAGGCCCAGACTTTGCCGAGTTCGACCTCACGGTTGTGCAGCCATGCTGGAATGCGAGATCTCCTGCCTGCCCGAGACACTCGTCTCATCGACTGTTTCGGAGAGAGCACGACACCGCCTGGCGGTCATTGGTGTTCAGGTCTTGGAGAGGCTTTGAAGATCATCAATGGTAGGCCAGTGAGTTGTCACATTTCTTGAACTAAAACTCTCTTTCGTGGTGTAATTGGTCGCACATCACCCCCTCGTTTGTGCATGGGCATCCGAAGACATGATTGCCAACCTAGCAAGAGAGTGGCCGGTTGAGATAGGTGGAGGATCGAAGCTCTCAAGAATGTGAAAAACTCGCTCCGTCGATTTGTCTAGGGTATGTTCATTTTTATTCAACTAAGCGGGTGGTATTCTGCAAGTGGGGTTCCTTTCACTTCTGAGGCAGACCACGGGGTCTGGACTCTTCAACAACCTCATTAAAGTACCTACACGCTCTTCCAACTCTGTTAAAAAGCCATGAGAATAAGGCATTGCACACCAAAGCAGTGGATACCCTATCTCTTACGACTGCACCTGGGCGAACAGCTAACTTGTAGACGTTGGCCCCTGGACCTCTAGAGCATGCGAACAGTTTCGGCCCTGAGCAGGTTCCTGCGCCAGACCAGCCTGGAATGCGCCATGTGGTTTTTCGGGGAGCTGTGTTGCCTAGCTGGATCTAGTATACACCCATCAATTCAGTGACTGACGAAATAGGCAAGCTGCCATCGATCCCGAAGCATCACGCAACTTAGTCGAAGTTGATCGATTGGCTGCCCTAGGGGATCTCCCCGGGTTGAAGTATTAGTTTCCGCCATGGCTCGCTTTCGCTTGTGTAACGCGACGCGCCTCGACAACCTCCATCCAACAGGTTCACGCTCTCGATTTGGTCGAGACATCCCTCAGATCCTCCTCGCCCCGCGTATCAGGTGTAACTTCAAGCTTTCTTTGTCAAGGATCTGCTACACTTTTGACATTCGATAACTGCAGAAACGCGAAATCTTCACCTTCCTTCTGCTCCTGGTGCAAAAGTTCCTTCAGGTTGTACCACCTCGAGTGAGGCCGGAAATGGACTGGGACGCGGTCCATATGCCCTCATACTGGCAATGGGACCTGATGCAACATCTTCTGGGGAGCATGCTGTTCTTAATCATGTTTCAACGTTCGTGCAGATGTCCATGCATGTGCCTGCTTCCGCCTACGGGCCGCCGACGTATTGCGCTTCATTGGATCCGGCAACACATGGCGGACGCGGCGCCCTCATACGGACGGTCCATTCCGCATCCCAATACTCCACTTCGTATGAACATGGCTCCCTTAAACTTGTGGAGAGACGGGTTCGACATCAATGGCACATGGTCGTGGAGCCAACAGGATAACCGCAGCATTCCAGTGAGAATGCTTCCTCCAAGGCTTCAAGGGTCCAGGCCTGGCGCAACCCTATTCAGCGCCTTAGGGTTCGGCTTGTCTCATTCCATGCAGCAACGTACTACATCGTATGTATGAGTTGAGAAAACGGCATCGATCCACCGCGGCTACGTCCGAGCTGGTATGATGGCTTGGCCCTGAGCAACCCAAATCCAGTGTGCAACTCCAAGACGACAATGCCGTTGTGATGGCCAGCCCGACGCCCAGAAGGCGCGGCATTGTCGAGAACCGACCTGCAGTCTCCTAGTCTCTGCAAAGCACCGCAGAAAACCTTGAGGATCCTGTCCGGATATGATGCTGCTGGAGCATTCGCCTGGTTTATAACTCTATCGCGGTGTCCTGTCCTGTATCCGTCAACCACCGTCGTTCCTTCAATCCTTTTCTACTCCTATCATTTTATGACTATAGCATACCTTTGCCTGCGATCATGCGGCTTCCTTTCCACTTACCGTGGCACCTATTGCTCGCTAGCTTCGCGGGCTCTTCTCAAGCTTTCCTTGGTGTTCAAGATGACAGGTTAGTTCTCGGCATTAACAATGAGTATGCAGGCGTTTGTTACACCTATGTTTCGGTCTATCCCGTTCTTGCAAGTCTTCATGACTACGTTACGATCACGAGACCATATCGAGGGTCAATTGTGGCTACACATTCAGTTCCTCCCCAGGGAGACGAGCCGGGTGTGGTGATAATACAGGAGCCAGGTGGATCATCGGCTCCGAAGGACATCGTGATCCCTCCCACTGGTGAAGGCTCATATGTCATTATCATTCGCGCATATACAGGGCCGAACAAGATCACGGCCCCAGTTACTCTGGTGGTTCCCCCTACAGGTGCTCAGCCCGGCGCTGTCATCATCCAGACCCCTCAAGGGGGTGATGGTACCACAAGTCCTGGGGATTTCACTCTAGACCCCACAGATTCTACGGGCTACACAACGGTCATTCAGCCCTTCACTCCAACTGATAAAGATGCATCAATCGACTATATTACCGTTCCCCCGAGCGGTACAGACCGCGGGTCGGTCATTATCCAGGTCCCGCAGACCACATTCAAGTGGGCAATGGCCGAAGCCATAACTCTCCAGCCCGACACACAAGGAGATTACATTACCATAATTGAGCCAGCAGATGCTTCGCTCACAGATACAACACCTATCCGACTCACTATCGAGCCTAGCGGCACGAACCCGGGAACTGTGTACATCAAGACGCCTGCTTTACACTCACCAGGTGCTGCGGGCGAGACAGTTACCCTCACAGCTTTCGAGGAGACAGGATATGTTACTATTATTGAGCCCGCGGAAGGCGAAATTACGGCGACAGCACCCATCAGAATCACTCTATCCCCGAGTGGCACCAAGTCTGGAACCATCCTGATCCAAACGCCTCCGCCGGGTGTCAACGCCGCTGGTCGTCTCGATGGAGACACGTCCTTCCCTCATGCGGCAACGCCCCCACCAGACAGCGGTTTTTCCGCGTCAAATTCTTATGTTACGATCACTCGAGTCTACACTCACATTAAGGTAGCGTCACCTGACGCGTGGACCTTTGATGGTGACACTGTTGACGGTTCTGACGAGAACATTCGTGGAACTGGGAACAACCAAGGCGACACGTGGAACAGTGGTGATGGGCATCGTAACAGCGGTGGTCAAGACGGGAGCGATGACGCCCGTACCTTGAATGGCCCTACCGATAGGGTTGTAAGCGGTGGAACAGAAACCATCACCATACCGCCTGAAGATGGGGGACCTGGTACCGTCCTCATTCTGACACTGGCGCCTGATCAAGGCAGTGGGCGTCTAGGAGGGAAGCCCTCCGCTGTCAACAACGATAGCGATCAGGGCGATAATGGACAGCCCGGTGCGCAACCAAGTGGTTTAAACGACAGTGCACCAGGCGACGATGCTGAGCGACCTGGAGGCGAAGGTTCAGGTGACGATTCTCAAACCGGCGGAGGACGAGGGAACCGAAACCCAGAAAATGGATCTGGAAACTCTAATGACGGTACCAACGGCTCGCCGAATGGGAACAACAACGAGTCTAATTCTGGTGACATCAATACTTCTCCTGGCAGCGACTCAGGGGGGAATTCTGCGGCTGACAACCAGAATGGTGGCGGCAGTTCTCCCAACGGGGGCAACACTGGAGAAGGAGACGGAAACTCCGGCTCGCAAGGTGGCAATGGCGGCGGTTCTCCCGATGTCGAGTCGGATAACAATCCACCCGGCGGCTCGAACGACTCGAACGGTAGCTCTGGCAATGGCTCGGACGATTCGGATGGCGATTTGAGCAAGAGCCCGGGAAATAAGTCGAACGCCAATTCGGACGGGTCGAATGACTCCAGTAATAACTCGAATAGCAACTCGGGTGATGACCTGAATGGCACTTCAAATAACGGGCCCGGTGGCGGAGAGGGGACTGGATCAAGCAACAACTCGGGAGACAGCTCGAGCAACAACTCCAATGGCAGCTCGGGAAACAATTCACCAGGCAGTTCAGGCAGCGGTTCGGGCGACGGTTCAGGCAATGGCTCAGGCAGTAGCTCGAACGGCAGCTCGGCCGACGACTCAGATAACAACGTGGGAAATAATACGGGCGACAGTTCGGGGAACAACTCGAACAACTTGAACAACTCGAACAACTCGAA